>BHFT01004002.1:0-85299 GCA_004320025.1 Laticauda laticaudata | reverse complement strand
ATTGCAATGACTTAGCTGTCAATGAATACTTCAGCTTCAACCATAACAACACAAGAGCACACAATAAATACAAACTCAAGGTTAACCACAGCAAACTTGATTGTGGGAAATATGACTTCAGCAACAGAGTGGTCAATGTCTGGAATACTCTACCTGACTCTTTGGTTTCTTCCCTAAACCCCAAAAACTTTAACCTTTAACTGTCTACTATTGAGCTCACCCCTTTCCAAAGAGGTCTGTAGGAGGCGTGCATAAGCGCACCAACGTGCGTACTGTCGTCCTATTGTTTCTTTTTTTCTTATTCATATCCATTTCATGTATTCATAACCATGTTTATACTTATACCTGTTATCTAATAATCACTTAACAAAATAAAATAAATAAAAATAAAATAACTAAATAAATAATAACATGAATACTTAATGGACTTGGCAATCATAAATACTGAGGACAAATATGGTAAATTTTTTAGTCAGCAAACTGTAAAGCAATTTGCTTCTTAATCCAACAACAGGCTAATGCAGCCTAATTAATAAAGAAATCAGTTTTCTGTAATCATATGTAAAGTATACAAAAATCCTTGCCACTCACCCTAATCAATTTTTCTTTAAGATTTAGAATTAGCTGTTCTCTGGTTGTGATATTTGCCTAATTTAAAAGTTGCACAAAGGAGTTTAAATTCCATGTTAGATAAATTGAAGAGAAAATGATAATATGAAGTGTAATATGGCACAGAAGCAATGATAATCTAGTAATGCAAATCAGGGTCTTGCAAATGGTTTCGTTTTCCAAAAGGCTGAAGAGGAGATTCACTTCACTTTAGGTTACAATAATGTGCTAAAGGAAAAAAAAAAAATCCTTTGGATTATCCATGACACCATGCCTGAAAGTGATTTCCTAAGAGGAATAAATAAGCACATGTTGATTTTCAACACTGTCATTGAGACAAAAAAAATATCCTTTTACTTAACAGCAGGATATGTAATCCTAAAACATCTTTCCACAGTTAAAATTACCCCTTGATTGCTTTTTGATAGCGTGCAGAATATGAAACTGATTATATATGTATAATCTCTTTTAGTGCATCTCAAACAATAAGCAAGATTAGAAAAGAGAAGAACATTAAATCCCAATGCCCCAACAGATTATTTCACATATTTCCAAAACTTTGAATTTCTTTCTTTCTTATTATTATATTCATCGTGCAACATATGCCCATCCTTCCTCTCCCCCTTCCCTTGGCAGGCAGGTGATCAAATTCTAGTGTTCCTGCTTGCTAATTCTATAGATGCAGTGGGTTGTCTGTTCCAAACTAACTATAAGGCTAAAGCCCATGTCACACTGCACCAACGGATGGAAAGAGGATGTAAAATGGAGAGAAACACTTGCCATCCGTTGTGCCAATCCGTATGTTAAACGCGATTCATCGTTCTGTACTCATTGCCTCCGTTTTTTCATCCTCTTCGTCCCGTCCAGCATCCGTCGACTTGAGTTCCATCCACTCAAAAAGTTTTGAGCTGCTCAAAACTTTTTGAAGCGGAAAATGTATCCAATGCGTCCGTTCGCATCCGCAACGCATACGGGGAACATCCGTCCTACAGCCGTTGTCATCCGTTTACGCGCATCTGCAACCAATCCGTAGGCATCGCTGCACATCCGCCGCAACTCAAATTCCCACTCCAGCGGAAAATGACACAGGGATTGAAGCGAACGGACACAGAACGGATGCCCAGCCGTTAGTAGCATGGAACGCGAGGAAAGGATGAAAGCGGATGCACTCGCAAAGAACAATTTAAAATGGAAAAAACGTTCGCAGAGGGGACCTATCTTGGGATATTAAGGATGCTCTAGAGGAATGCCTAGAGGATGCAAAAAGGACACCTAGTGGAAAACTTATATTGCCTATAAAAAGGGGGAGAGAACTCACTGGATCTCACTTTCATTTCCAGCAGCCCTGCTGTGCAGACCTCTGCAGCCTTCAT
Source organism: Laticauda laticaudata (assembly GCA_004320025.1). Taxonomy (NCBI): domain Eukaryota; kingdom Metazoa; phylum Chordata; class Lepidosauria; order Squamata; family Elapidae; genus Laticauda; species Laticauda laticaudata. The sequence continues at coordinate 83,317 of BHFT01004002.1, read as the reverse complement.
CTGGCTCTTGCTCTTCCAACAGCATCCATTGATGTCCACCATGGATTCATAACACAGTCCTTTTGGTTAGCCACCATCGTTCTGCAACAGTCGCGAAGCATCTACAGGACTCTGTGAACTCTACTATGGGAAGAAAAGGAGGCGGCCAAGAAGTGTTCTGGGTCCGAAGATGGATCGGGAAGAAGAAGCAAGTAGGACTGTACAACAAAGCTGAGGTGGAGCTGAGGAAGAAGACCCTCGATGAATTCCAGAACTTCATTGAGGACGCCTGCCAGCTATGTTTGGATGAAGTTGTGGAGCGGCTGAGACCAAGGCAAACACCAACTTCCGGCCCAGCCTTGAACCTGGGCCTCAAAGTGCAACTGACTCTGGACCACCTGGCCTCAGACCCCTTACAGGACCATGCAGTATGGCTGGAGGGTGCCACACAACACCATCAGCATTGTGGTCGAGAAGTGGTGCCAGGCCATCATTCGAAGAATACCTGGAGGAGCTCCTCCAGTGCCCCTCCACTGAAGAAGGCCTTGGAGAAAGTTGTAGGAGCTAGTGGGTATCAGAAGTGGAACTTCCCCAACCGTTGGAGCCATAGATGCAGTACGTGGCCTGGCAAAGTTAGAGCAAGTCGGGGTCCACCTTATTTCAACTACCAGGGCTTCTTCAGCATCAAATACCTTCACCATGGTCGATGCTGACTACAAGTTCATGACATAGGGATGCTTCAGGCAACGGCTCATCTTCAGATGGCCAGGTATACAACGCCAGTCACCCCAAAGAGGCTAGAATGCAACCTCATCATGGGCTTCCCAGATCCAGACCCCTGCCCAACGACACACAAAGATGTGCCCCTACTTCATCGTGGGGATGATGCCTTCTCCCTCACAACCTACCTCATTGAAGCCCTGTACCTCCAGATGCCTCACCCGTGAAAGAGGATCTTCAACTTCTAGGCTGTCCAGCACAAGGCGGGTGGTGGAGAACGCTTTGGCATCCTGGCCAAACAGGTTGCCAGGTACTTCTCACCACCATGCAGCATCGCCAGAGACCGTGAGGAGGAATCGTGGAAGCTTGCGCATCCTACCAGATCTCATGCGCACACCAGCTACCCAGTTGTTGGCAGAACAGGCTCATGGAACCTCCAAGAAGGCAATGGGGACATGGAGCCGGGGTGGTGAATGAGCAATGGCGAAACCTGAATAGATACTGTGGATGTACAAGGCCCCAACAGAGCTTCATGTGAAGGAAAGACTGTAGCGGCAGCACTCTGAGAACACTGGTGCAACTCCCCAGCTGGAGCAGTGGAGTGCAAGACCAGGATGGTAAATGATTAATGGATGCTTTCCTTCGCCTGTCTCATCACACTAATGAGACTTGGGCCATGTATGTTGGTGTTGGCATGACAAATGAACAGGGCATTTATAAAGGAGTTGTGTTTATGTTGACATCTGGGTGATGAATGATTAACATATTATTGGATAATAAAAGGGCCATAGGTGTGGTACCTGGGAGGGTGGACCACACATTCCCAGTAGCTTGCACTGCAGGTTTATCTATCCCACAGCTATTACCCATCCCAAAGGTATCCCTGCCCATCCACTGTATCCTTTACCCATCCCAACAGCATGCAAAGGCTTAAATTCATTTCTAAAAAGTTTTCCACCAAGACTTTATTGACAAAAATAAATGAGCAAGGTGTTGAAGCAAAGATAATCTTTATTAAATAACAGCCTGTAAAATAAAAATGACCCAAGTCAGTGTCCACAGCAAAATAAAGTCAACAAGTAACCACCCAATCTCTGGCACTTCTTCTCAGTCAGTCTAAGGCATTCCCATCGTCTCAGGGGTGAAGGATCCAGGTGCTGTGGGAGTGCTGCCTGCTGAGTGCTGGTCTGATGTGTCCACTGGGGTGCCTGCCCCAGAGGACAACAGGGGACGTTGTGTTGAGGAAGCTCCAGACAGCTGGCTTCAGCCCGTGATGTTGAGAGGCCCTTCTTCCATTACATGGGGTGTCATGTCCCAATAGCGATGACAGATGTTCTGAGGCCGGGCTGGCTGGGGTGAGGAAGAGCAGTGTATGGGGCTGTCTGTCTGCAGCTGGGAAATGAGGACTGGCATCAGTGGCATCAGTGGCATGGGTGGCATCTGTGGCGTGGCTGGCATTTGGTGGCGTGGGTGGCATCGGTGGCATCAGTGGCACCGGTGGCATATGATGTACCTGTGCCTGGACTGGGAAGGGCTGCCTGTGCTGCTGGAGCTCTGGTAGCCTGTAGCCTTGGGTAGGGGAGGGGCTGTGGGAAAGCCTTGGAAGGGCAGTGAATCAACTGGGTGGAGGAAGCAGGCCTGGACTGGGTGGAGCAGGTTCAGCTTTGGTCTGCAGGTTAGCTTGGTCTGCTGCTCCTAATGGTGTCCCTGATCTCCAGCAGGACACTGTGGCTCTGCCCCTCGGTCTGCCTCTCTGCCTTTCGTAGAGGTGGAGCTGGGGGTGGAATGCGGTTGGCTGTGGTGGAAGTGCCCTCTCCTTGCTCCATCTGATAGGGGGTCCTCCACGCACTGACACGCCACGGGTAGTACAGCTGTCAGGGGGGTCTCCGTCGTGGCACGCTCCGCAGATACCTGCCTGGACACAGGAGCTGACTCTTGGCCAGAAGAGGACTGCTCTTAGCAGGCTGCCTGAGAGAGAGGGTTGTGAGAGGGGCTGCTTCTCGGTGGCGGATCTCACCTCCTAAGAAGCTGCACTTGGCTGCGTCACGTAGGTTCTCTCTGTCCGTCACGCTTGACTGCGACCTGGCCAGATTTCTTGAGGTGCAGCTTCCCGTAACCAGGTGTGCATGTGCTTCCACCAGCCGAGGAAGCACCTCCGAAGTGTAAGCCCAGGCTCTCCGCTTTCCTCTCTCCAAGCAGGCCGGTTCCTCTTGGTGTCTCGACGAGAGCCTGTGTCCCTTCCGCGAAAGATATTCATTCTCCCTCAGCACTCCAGCACCTCCTCCTCATGTTCCTCTTCGATTGTGTGTTGCTCCTCTCCCGTTCACACCGTCTGCCTCTCTCCCTTTGGGAGGGCCATATGGGCCCTCATCAGAAGGGCTTCGAGGTTGTAGGGCTGCTCCTCCACACCACCACCAACCACCACCATCAGCAATAACAGTGGCAGCAAAAGCAGGACCAGCAGCACCAGCAGGACCAGGAGCCCGAGCAGGACCAGGAGCACCAGCAGGAGCACCAGCAGCACCAGCAGGAACCAGCAGGACCAGGAGCAGCGCCAGCAGAGTAAGCAACAGCAGGACCAGCAGGACCAGGACAGTGCCAGCAGAGTAAGCACCAGCAGAAGCACAGCACCAGGAGCAGTGCCAGCAGAGTAAGCACCAACAGAAGCACCAACCACCAGAAGCCAAGCATTAGCAGAAGCACCACCGTCCAGAAGCAGCATCAGCAGAAGCACCAGCACCAGAAGAGCGAGCCCAGCAGCAGAAGCCCAGCAGAAGCAGTTCAGGGCAGGCGGGTGGGAGGGTGGCCCTGTCCCTCTTGGCAGCAGATGGCAGAGGTTCTTCTTTCTTCCCCATGTTTGTGGGTTGCTGGCTGGCTGGCTGGCTGGCTGGCTGGCTGGCTGTGCTGGCAAGCTGTGTCCGGAAGCAGGTCTTTCCTCTGAATGGTGACCTGCTTGCGAGCTGGCTTCCCTTTATAATCTGCGGGGCTGACGCAATGCATCCTCCTCGCATGCCGTAGTGAATGCTAGGCATCCGCTAGGCATCCGCTAGGCTTCCCTCTGCTGCATCGCTTCATCCACCTCGGCATCCGTCTTCATCATCCGCTCTTTCCGTTCCGCATCCACTTTCGCTGTGCTCCCCGCGGAAGCCTTGCGGATGTGCCATCCGCTTCCCATTCCGCTTCCATCTGCGAGGCTTCCGTGGAGCATCTGCTTTCCCTCCACCCTACGTCCTCCCCCCATCCGTTCCTTTCCGTGTTGTCCGTCTGGTTATGCAAATTCGGGGCACTTTTGAGAGTGGATAACAACAGATAGAACATTTTGCTTGTCCGCTGTGTCCTTTTTACAAACGTTTTGGCATCTGTCGGCCAGTGTGACAGGGCCTTAATGTAAGCAACTGTCGCTGGCTTCATGGCTGAGGCTGATAATGTTTTTTTTTTTTTAAAGTATCTTCATTTTGAAGAAGCTTGCATGCTGGACCCCACAGGAATCATTCTCATCCAGTCTCAGAGCCACATGATTACTAAAGAAAATGGTGTCTGAATCTGTGTGCATTCTTCCATTTTCACCCACATTACATCAGAATCAATGAAAGGATTCAATTTTTTTTACTACTGGTTCTGTGGGTGTGACTTATTGGGTGTGGCAGGGGAAGGATACCATAAAATATCTAGTCAGAGGTGTTATTTGCCGGTTCTCCAAACTTCTCAAAATTTCTGCTACCAGTTTTCCAGAATCAGTCGGAACCTGCAGAATACCATCTCTGATCAGAATGCCTGGGCTCAGCAGTCAAAAAAACCTATCATCCCTGTGGTGAAAATAAATAAAGCTATGATGAAGCCACCTGCAGCAAGATAGTAAATTATTTGAACCCACCAGAGTGCTTATATTTCAAACAGTTCCAAGAAGATAAATAATGAAGTTCTAGATTTGGGCAGTTTCATTGTTATTCCCCATGGAGTTTAGTGAAGCTAACCGGTTGCAGAGAAATAGAAAAAAAGAAGTTATTGAATCTTCTTGTGTCAAATACTGTGATATAGTATTATTTTAAATTGGGAATTACCAGAGCAGAGCTAAATGAGATTCATCATGTACATGACCACCCCCCTTGGATAAGGAGTACTGCCTGCAATTTTTGCAAGAAGGATATTTTCAATCACTAATTTGTTCCACTGAATTTGTTTGTTTTTGTGTGTATTAAAATATAAGTTTAAATGCCTCCCCCCTCTGTGTATATGTTTCTGTATGTATATTTGTACAGTATGTATTTGCACACACAGTCAATATTAATGCTTGATAAGATATGGCATGGATAGCTTTTTTTCTAAGGAATGGATTAAATACTAAGGACAAATTTCTTGATAGTGAGAAAAATTAATCAACAGAAAGCTTGCTTCCTGGTATTGTGGGCACTCCATCACTGGAGGTTTTCAAGAAAATACTGGACACCTAATTTTCCAGGATAGTATAAGGTCTTCTGCCTTGGATTGAGAGTTGGATTATAAGATCTTTGAGGTTTCTTCCTTACTTATGATTCTATGTTTCAACCCATATATTAAGTTTCTGTAATTAAGAAAAAAATTATTGGAGCATATTTTTATTGTAAAATGGTACACCACTCAGTATTAAATGATCTGATTACAGTGACCTTGTAACTTCAGAGGTAGACTCCTTCAATACTGTATGACTTTGAAAACAATTTGGAAACTATAATCAGTCCAAAGAACAATTGCCCCTCTGTTAAATAGAGGGAACTGAGGTCACTTCTGTAGCCCATTTGCTGCACCAATTACCAATCTGTTTTAAGGTCAATTTCAAAGTTTTCATTGACATGTTTAAGTCCTTCCCTTGGTTCTTTGACAGCTAGTGGACTGTGTGTCCCATCAAGACCTGTCTTGCCTGAAGCAACAAATTACAGAAATTATATATACAAAGGTAGTCATTCAAGTCTGAAGAAGACAGCTGTTGTGAAGTTCATCTGTGGACATAGAAGTGGCTCTGCAGTCCCATCTGGACATTCAGAATCTCGCACAATGGGGACACAGGAAATCCACTTTTTCAATTAATGAAAGTGTTATTTTGCAAAATCATGGTTTGCTATTAGTTTTTGGTGGCATCTGTTTTCAAAGCCTTTGCAATCTTCATAGCACAGAGTTTGCAGCTGATTCTGTCAGCAGCCACAGCTTCTAGTTTCCTTGCCTGAATGTCACAGTGGTATAGAGTCTCTTTCATAACATCTTGGTAGACCTTGTGCAGAGAACCTCAAGGTCTCTTCCTACTCTCCAGTATACTATAGAGAAACTATCAAGGCTTAATGTGGTTGTTAATACTGATGATGTGTTCCACCCATGGTGTCTAGCTTCTGATAATCAAAGACCCAGTGGAACATGGTCTTTCCAATAAATATTAAGGATGGAATGGAGGACATGCATATGAAATTTCTCCAGTTGTTTAATGTGTTGTCAGTACAGTGTCCAGGACTCACATCTGTATGGAAGGGAAATGATGATAACTGTACATTTTCAACTTTGTGGAGATATGGAAGTTGTGATGATCAAGGATTCCAGCATGCAGCTGCCCCAGACCCTGATTGGCTTTATTGATCCTGAAGTAAATTTAAACTGTAGATAACGGTCATTGTTAAAAGTACACAATCATTAGCAAAGATGATTTATTTAATGATTTGAATAGATGCAATTCATCCATGTATTCAAGAGGCAAAGATCAAATAGAGATCTGTCCAGTCAGTACCTGATATAATTCTTCCTTGAACCCCTGGACATGATGTGACAACATGCAAACAAAGAACAGATTGAACAGGACTGGAGTTAGCACACAGCTCTGCTTCACCTCATTGAAAATTGCAAATACAGCTGATGTATCTGCTTTGTAAAAGTCCTGCCATTCCCTTATGAAGTAGTAGTTGAATCAACTTCATGAGCATCCATAACATCTTAGGGTTGTCCAGAGACCCTTCCTGTTTATAGTGCAAACACTTTATCAGGTCATTGAAGACAGAATAAAAAGTTTTGTTGTCCTCAATGCACTGTTACTGGACTTCTCTCACAATAAATTTCATATCTACACCTGTTCTATTCTGGCCAAAGGCCAGTGTACCTCTGGGAGGTTCCTTTCTGAGACAGTGTGAAGTTAATTCAAGAGACTGTGGACAAAAAATCTTGCCTGAGGTGGGTAGCAGTGACATAATGCCATAGTTTCTGCAGTCTGATTTGTTTTTATAGATGAGGACATCACAAAAGACATCAGACCTCTCCTCTGTCAGCCAGATGTCTTCCAAGATGCCCGTAAAATCTAGGGTCCAATGCTTTGAAGTTCTAAGCAGGAATGCTATCCTGCTCTCTTGCTTTATTTGAGTTCATCTGCAGGCTTGGTTTCCTGATCTCATCAATAAAGGGAGACAAAGTAGGGTAGTGTTGGCAAACTTTTTTGGCACCAAGTGCCAAAATGGAAGTGTGTGCGGGGGGGGGGGGGNGGGGGGGGGGGGGGGGGGGGGCAAGAGTGCCAGAAACCAGAAGAGCAACTCCCTGGTGTGTGTGTGCAGGAACACCAGAAACCAGAAGAGCAGTTCCCCAGTGCACGTATGAGCACCGGGAAGCTGAGCTTTTGGTTTCTGGTGCATGCCTGTGCTCCCACTACTTGGTCTTCCAGTTTCAGCACACATGCATGCATGAAGACCAACTGGCCAGTGCACATGCACATGCCAGAAACTGGAAGCTCAGTCTCCCAGCACATGCCAGTGTGTTGGGGAGCTGCTCTTCCAGTTTCCAGGGCTCCCACACACATGAAGACCACCTAGCCAGCATGCATGCATGCACTGGAACCAGAAAGAGCAATGGCAACAGCTGTCATGCCCGGAGAGATGGCTCTGTGTGCCACTTCTGGCATGTATGCCATAGGTTCACCGTCACAGGTCTCGGGCATCTAAGACTGGCAGCTGAAGAATTTTCTGTAAAACACCAGGGTCTACTGTGAGTAGGTTGGAAAAATGTTCAGCTCAATGGTTCTTCAGTCCTTCCTGTTCTTTAGATCAGGCCCATCAGACGACAGCAATGTGGATGATCCTCATCAGTGGTGGGATTCAATTTTTTTACTACCGGTTCCGAGGGCATGGCTTGGTGGACGTAGCAGGGGATGGATATTGTAAAATTTCCATTCCCTCCCCACTTCTGTGGGAAGCTTACTGCAAAATCCTCATTCCCTCCCCACCCCACTTACCTGTTTCCAGCTCCATTCTCCTGTGCAGGGCAGTCAAAGAATCAGCTGGGACTCAGGAGGCAGAGAATAGATGGAGATAGGGACAGTCAGAAGTGGGATTTGCCGGTTCTCTGAATTACTCAAAATTTCCACTATCGGTTCTCCAGAACTGGTCAGAATCTGTTGAATACCACCTCAGATCCCCATTAAAGTATTAACTGCTTTTATACACTGAAGAACCCTCTGGTGGCATTTATGTCCGCATAGCATTCCACCTGCTCAGACTTCGTCTCCACTCATCCTGCATTTCTTGCATTTTTGCTCTACTTCAGACACCTGCTATTTAAACTTATCTTTCTTTGAGACACATGCCGGATGATTCTTCTAGTCTGCCAAGGTTTTGTTCTTGGCCTGGAGGTCTGCCTAAATGGTCTTGTGGCTTTCATCAAACCAGTCTTGTTGCAGTTGGGTTTTCAATCTGAGTACAGTTGTCTCAGTCTGCAGTCAGCGTGATGTCATCTTTAAGCTACATCAACTTTTCAGAGCTGGTTCCTACGAACAGTAAATTGCTGGAAAGTTTTTCATATTAGTAACATTGAAATTGGTCTGAGTCTTGCAGTCTGCCAGTGTTGAAAGATGTTCTGACAAGCCTTGGGGATCAAGATCGCCTTGTCTGAAGGGATAAATTACGGAGACTCACAGATGAATTTAAAAGATGAAGATGAATTTAAAAATCAACTTTATTTATTGCATAGGTTTATCTCTTCATTTTGCTGCACACTGGGCATACATATTTAATGCTAATATAGCCTCTGTAGAAATATCTTGAGTATATAAAGACTGTAAAGTGGTATCAATGTATTAAAGATGGGTCTCCTGGGCATGCTTCAATGAAGTCCAAAGGGGGGGAGGAATGTTCCTGTCTCTTCAGCTTTTTCCCACTTTAATTATTTTAATGCAAAATACCATGTTCAGGAAACCTTATAGATCTTTTAAATGGTCTGTGAATAAATCCAGTGTAATAAATGTCACTTGTATTTTGCTACAAACAACAACAAGCACAAGAAATTATTGCAGAAGTACAATGCTGGTTCTTCTAGGAACATTCACTGGTAGGTGAATCCTAAATGTAAGATTTGGGAACCGTTTTAAGGGAATTTTGATAGCATTGCCGGCACTTTGGGAAATATGTGAAGGAATCTGTAAGATCCCTCCATGTGCTTTGGTTCAAATCACAATGCGTTCATCTTGCTTTCAGTTAGAATCAAACTTGTGTTTTAACTTCCCAGTTTCAATTTACTTTTGAAGAGAGGTGGTATTCAGCAGGTTCTGATCAGTTCTGGAGAACCAGGAGCAGAAATTTTGAGAATTTGGACAACCAGAAAATACCCCTTCTGACTGGCCTTGCCCCAATCTATTCTCTGCCTCCCGAGTCCCAGATGATCAGCTGGGTCTTCTTTGGTTGCCCTGCACAGGAGAAGGGAGCTGGAAAGCAGGTTAGTGGGGTGGGGGATTTTGCAGTATCCTCCCTTGGAATGGGGTAGGAATGGAGATTTTACAGTGTCCTTCCCCTGCCACGCCATGCTCACCAAGCCATGCCACGACCACCAAGCCATGCCCAGAGAACTGGTAGTAAATTTTTTTTAATCCCACAATTGCTTTTGAAGGGATCCAGGAGCCAGGTGGCCTTCAAACTTCCCCCTTTTGTCCCCCCCCCCCGACAATAAACTAGAATCAATATCACTACTGTGTTTCTCCAACAATATGGCCTCTCCCAATAGGAAGTGCCAGCATGCTTTATAGGCATAAAATCAAATTAAGTCCCTCCCCCCAAATTAAGGCCTATATTAAACATGTGAAATGGGGAGAATGGTGGTGGGGGCTTGTCATTAGGAAGTACTTTTGTTGCATACCCATTTATGGTGCTGCCTGTGTTGACTTTGGCATTGGTGGAGCATTTCATATTGGGAGACCTTCTGCCACCATTGCTTTCCCTTCTCCCCGTGCTGACGTGATGTTGTTTGGCACAGCCACGTGCAGCTGGCCAGGGCTCCTCCCTGCAACCGGAGCCTGGTGGAGACACTCGGATTCAGGCGCTTCTGTCGCCACCTTTCCTTCACCTTTGAAGGCAAAGCCAATTCTTTTAAAAAAAACACCCTACTACCAGTATGACAAAGACTCCCCTGCCCGAGAGGGCAGCCCCACCCAATGTGGGGAGGCGAATCTACCGGGGCCCCAATGTAGGATCGGGCCACCCCAAAAGAAGTACCCAGCCGCCATCCCTGCCTGGCACTGCGCAGAGCTCAAAGAGCTTTGCCTGGGGCGCCCAGCGCAGCTGACAGGGAGGCCCTCCTGTCCAGCGAAGGAGTTCTCACCAAGGTAGTGAGCGCCTCTCTGCCAGACCCTCCACTCATCCTGCCAAGGCCGTGCCAGAGCCATGTGGGCTGGGCAGAGCCAGGAAAGCGAGCCACAGGTGCGCACCCACCTGCCAAGCAAAAGAGCCAGGCCGACCTGAGCTTCCTTCCCAAGTCCCTCCAGCCCGAACCCAAAGGGGCTACTGGGAGAGGCTGCCCAAGGCAGTGATCATGTCCACCAGTCTGTGGACAGGGAGGTAAGGCGACGGCAGCGCTGCTTCCCTGGCCGGCGGGTCTGGCAGAGAGAGCCCGAAGCCGCCCATCCTTTCCACCCCTCACTCAGCCCGTCTCCATCCCCACACATCTCCAAATGTGCCAGCAGCTCCAAATGCTGCAGTGGCATGGACATTGGGCAGAGGCGCTCACTCAATGGGTTTCAGCTCAGAGGAGGATGTGGTGCAGGCCGTCGCCTTGCCTCCCTTTCCATGGATGGGTGGGCACTATCACTACCTCAGGTGACCTCTCCAGTGGCCCCTTCGGGTTCGGGCTGGAGGGACTTGGGAAGGAAGCCAAGCTTGAGTCAGCCAAGCTTGAGTCAGCCCAGCTCTTTCACTTGGCAGGTGGGCGCACACCTGCGGCTCACTTTCCTGGCTCTGGCCAGCCCACATGGCTCTGGCAGAATGAGTGGAGGGTCCGGCAGGGAGGCACTCACTGCCTTGGCGAGTGCTCCACTGGCAGGCGGGGGGCCCACCTGTCAGCTGTGCTGGGCACCCCAGACGAAGCTCTTCATGCTTTCCCTGGAGCCAGGAAGGGATGGTGGTTGGGCGCTTCTCCCAAGGTGGGCTGATCCTGCGCTGCAGCCCTGGGAGAGTAGCCAGGGAGGAGCCCTGGCTGGCCGCACATGGCTGCGCTAAATGCCATGGCATTGCTCTAAATGCAGCATCAGCATGGGGAGAAGGGAAAGCAATGGTGGAGGAAGGTCTCCCGATACGAAGTGCCCCACCAACGCTGAGGTCAACATCCAAGCCATTGCTGCCCACCCGCCCAAGGATGCAAAGGGGGGAATTAAGTCTCCCCCGAAAAGACGGCCTAGCCATTTTTTTCGGGGGTCAAAAAAAATAAGGCCCAGCCTTATTTTGTGAGAAACACGGTAGTTTTTAATTCAGTAGAATGCTATATACTGGGCACTCAGATAAAACCATAGCAGGCAACTTTGATAGATGGAGTGAGACTAACATTTTTTATGCAGCATCTAGTGGGAGCTCAAGGTCAGTTTTCAGATTTGGCTCTTTGAGACATGAGTCAAGTTCATGCATAAGTGATAGAGACACATGGTGTCGCAGCAGTGGGATTGTTGGAGCAGACTCACGGTAATAAGTTTGTCAGAAAAAGTCAAAGGTAGAAGCAGTCTCAGACTATGCTCTCTTTGACTATGGGTTATGCCCTTAAGCTGAAATGATTTGGCACTATAATTTGTTGCAAGAGAGACAGTCGAACTGCTTCAAGAAAATGCTAATGTTCTCTACTTAGATATGGGACACTTGAAGAGAATGATCAATAATTTGATAAATAACCCCACATTGCATTTTATATTGTGAATCCATGAATAGTAGAAGTCTCACCTTATCTTGACTTAGAAATACCAAAGATACTTTTTGAACGCAAGTACACATTTAGAAACCATTTTGACATGAAAGGGATTTATTATAAGCTTACTTTGTCTGAAGAATTCTGAATTATTTAATGCAGCTGTATATCTCTGATGTGGTAGAAAAGATCCCCAGTAACTACAGAAGTTATCATGGGAAAAAAGGCAGAAATAAAATTAAACTCCGATGAGGATCTCCAGAGCAGCATTTGAATGCCTCAGGAAATGATACTGAAGTGACATGAATACAAGTTTTTACAGATTATGCAACAGACATATTTGAGTGCCCTAAAGTATCCTTTTAGTCTGATCCTTGGCATTCATAATGTTATAAATGTTCATGGCCTTTTAATGGTTTACATCTTTTTTTTCCAGTTTATGAAAAGTATTGGCTGATAGGTGGATGATGTTTTCTTAATTAAAACAAAAAAGACTCCAAATGAACACATCTTCAGCTTCAATGCTGAGACTTTCACAGATAGTAACAGTAGCAAGTTTTGAACAGTGGTGGTATTCTACTGGTTTGGCCCAGTTTTGCAGAGCCGGTAGCACTGATGAGCAGAAGAGACTGAGCCGCTTCTCTCCACTGCTCTGCTGTTGGGCCCAACCACCTGCCTGGGCTCCCATACTCACCTTTATCCCTTGCTTTTGAAGTGCAGCTTCTTTGCGTGGCACAGCAGAGTGCAGCACAGCAGCTGCTGAAGCAACTGGGAGAGTGCAGGTTTGCAGGAGGTGAGTTGGAACACCTTTGTGCCTGTGCAAATGCCTCTGTGCTTGAATAAAGTGCACATTTGGCACACATGTAAAGTGTATGCAGGCATGCAAGGTGCACCCACCAAACTACATCCACTAAACCAGTGGTAACATTTCTTGAATCCCACCACTGGTTTTGAATAATAAGAGACACCTTGAATAGCCAAATCACATTTGCAGTCAGTTTTCAGTCCAGGGATAATCCAAATAACAAAGTCCAGTATCATAAACAATTCAGTAAGCAGACTCACAGCAATCCAAGAAGAATAATGATCAGCAACAGTCAGTAGGAAAAAATGCAAACCAACCAACATCCAACATCAGAACATCTAGAAACAGAACAGCCCAGGTTTCCGACCCCATCTTATGGCTGTTTGAGGAACCACACCCAATTACGATTCTAACATTCCCTTAAAGAAACAGTATTGAATGTCTATCCTGGTTTATATATTTCCAACCCAACTGTTAGGTGACTATCAACTCCTAACAAATCATCTTTGTGGTAGCTCTTCAAATAATGGAACATTATCATGTCACCCCTAGTCCTTCTTTTCATTAGACTAGACATACCCAATTCCTGCAACAATTCATCATATGTTTTAATCATCTTTGTTGCTCTTCTTTGTACTTTTTCTAGAGTCTCAACTTCTTTTTTATATTGTGATAACCAAAACTGGATGTAGTATTCCAAGGCTTCATAAAGTGCTACTGACACTTCACATGATCTGTTAATGGGCTCAGTCATTGGCTGTTTTGATGGCTGCAGCACACTGCTGGCTCATATTTAAGTGATTGTGTACTGGACTCCAAGATCCCAAGTTATTGCTATTGAATCAAGTTTCTCCTAATCTGAATCTGTACATTTGGGGTTTTTTTCTGTGTAAGTGTAAAAACTTAGTTATATCTACACTGAATTTATCTACACTGAAACCCTAGATAGAGCCCATTGTTCAAGTCTGTCAAGATCTAACTGGTTCTTGAGCCTAACTTCTGGGGTGTTAACTATTCCTGTCAGCTTGGTGTCTTCGGCAATTTTGATGAGATTCCCTTCAATTTGCTCATCTAAATTGTTTATGAATATATTTAAGAGTTATAGACCTGAAATGAAAACTTGGGACACCCCACTGCTTATTTCCTTCCATTTGGGGAGGGGGGAGGGAATTCTCATTAAATTATATGTAAAAGCATTGTTATTTTCAGAAAGATTCGTAGTATTTTTTCATGGAAACCATGTGTTAAAATAATGCACATTTTATGCATTTCTTAAAATCATTGCTTGCTTTGACAGAGAAACAAAATATAGGGCTAGAAATACATTCGTTTGCCAATAACTCAATAAATATTCACTGATAACAACTTATTTATACAAGCCACATTAAAATTTAAAAAAAATATGATAATCATATAAATAACTATAAACACACATACACAGAGAATAAAGTTTATAATAGATAATTACATATAGAACTGTAACTGATTATTTTTTTAAAGAATATATTATATATTCTTATTTTTTCTATTATATTTCTTTGTTTCTTTTAAACATTTATCATACATTTTAACAATGTATGTATTGTTGTGCTTTGTCCACTTTTTCTATTGTTATTTTAAAACTAATAAAAAGTATAAAAAATAAAACCTTTCAATAAAATACGTAATGATCTCTCAATACTGTACTTATAAATTCGTTGAAGAATTATTTTCCAAATCTTTACTTTCAACAACTCAGTCTTTATGTTAATTTTCCTTTTTTTTTCAGCTTCCCCAGAATAAGAAAACATTTTTTGATCTGAGAATGTATTGTGAGCCATGTACAGGAAGCAAAATTAGGAATGTAAAAAAAAAAAAAAAAAAANATGAAAAAAAAAAAAAAAAAGACTGATGAAATTTCAGTCACAAACAAGAATTATGGCAAACTGCAAGCAAAACAACTTTATCTGCCAGCATGGAGATACTGTCTTTAAATAATAAAATCATCTCTTTCATTTGAATATTTAATACCATCTTCTTGGCATTTGTAACAATAAAGGTGAAGATTTTTCACTGCTTTGGATTGTCCACAGCACTTTTACAAGAGCCTTCCTGTGACTTTGTGCGGATGTTCTGCTTATCCATTAAATTCAGTGGAACTATTTGAAGAAGTTTAGCTTGGCAGACAAGGAAAACATTTGATTTCTGACCCTAAAAAAAGCAGTGAAAGAAATACAGGTTGCTATTCAGAAAACATATGAGTGTGCCCAATTGGAGAGGCTTACACTTAAAATTAATGTGAAGGAGGGTACAGATTACTACCGGATATGGGATAAATGGTATAAGTGTGTAGATAATAAAAGGAGAAACATGTAAATGAACCTAAGATACAAATTATATTCAGCGGTTTATATTAAATATATAAAAACAATTAAAGGTTTTAAAACTTCTTTTCTCTGTTACTACTATTATTATTATTAGCTATTTATAATAATTTTTTTTGTTTACTAGTTAAAGAACATGAATGTATTCATAATAGAAGAGTAGTTATAAACCATTGTGAAAATAAATAGAGTATACTGTGAATTATTTAGCGCTTAGGATGTGATAATGAATGAAGATGTGACTAGTACTAGCCAATATTGATTTTTAGGACTTACCAAGTTCGATAACAAATGTAAATAACTATGTGTTATACACATATTACTGTTTCTGTATTTTTGAAATTGTACGTTTTTAAATTTGTAAATAAAGTTGTTTTAAAAAATTTTTTTAAAAAGAAAGAAATTCTGCATCTTTTATTGCTATCAGTTTGCATGGGTTTTGTGGGAGATTTGGCAGTAAAGAAGGCAGATTGGGTTAAAGATGACTAACCTCTCTACATGAAACAGATTTGTATCTGTCTTCAGTCATTGGATGTTCAAAATACACTCATGGAAGAAATATCTGTGTAGAAAACTCTCCGAGTTTATACAAATTAATTAGAAAATGTAGACACTCAAATTGTACACAGGGAATCCTTGATGTGTAACAGCTCATTTAATGACTGTTTGAATTTACAATGACACTTCAAAAAGTGTCTTACAACTGTTTTTCACACCACTTTTGCAGCATCCTCATGGTCATGTGATCAAAATTGAGATGTTTGGCAACTGACTCATATTTATGATGGTTACATATAATCCCCCTTTGCAGCCCTCTGACACAAGCAAAGACAACAGGGAAGACAGATTCATTTAACAATCATGTTACTAACTGAACAACTGTGGCAAGAAAGGTCGTAAAATGAGGCAAAATTCACAACAACTGTCTTGCTTAAGGCCCTGTCACACTGCACAACGGATGCAAGAAGGACACAACGGACGAGCAAAATGTTCCATCCGTTGTTATCCGCTCTCAGAAGGGCAAAAAATTTGCATATTGGAGCGGATAACACGGAAAGGAACGATGGGGGGCGGGGACAGCAAGCGGATGCAACGCGGATAGTCGAACGAAATGGGATGCGGATGGCGCAACCCCAAGGGCTTCGCTGGGGGGTCTCAGCGAAGCGGGACCGGCAGCAAATGGAACGAACGGATGCAGAACGGATGCAACAGCGGATGAAAGAGGATGCAAGCAGCGGGACAATGCAGAACGGATATCTCACGTTAATTGGCGGCATTGCGGGGAGGATGCATTGCACAAGGCCCCGACGATATAAAGGGAAGCAGGTTCGCAAGGTGGCCAGCTTTTGGAGAGAAGACCTGCTGCTTGCATACTCGACTTTCTTGCCTCATGTCTGCCTTCCAGCCTTGCTGCCAAGCGTGACTCCGCAGACTCCAGGGCAGCCTCCCCTTCCAGCCTCCTGGCAGCCTCCTTCCAGCCTCCTGGCAGCCTCCTGGGCAGCCTCCCTTCCAGCCTTGCTGGCAGCCTGCCTTCCAGCCTCCACCTGCCAGCCCTTGCTGCACCCTGCCCCTTACCAGGGCTGCCCTTCCAGTCTTGCTTGCACCACTGCCTCAGCCTCATCTGCCAGCCTCTTGCCAGCCTGCCTTCAGCCTCCCTTGCCCAGCCTCCTGCCACCGCCCACCTTTCCAGCCTCCTGGGCCAGCCTCGCTTCCACATCCTGGGAGCCTCCTTCCAGCCTCTTGCTAGCCTCCCTTCCAGCATTGCTGCCAGCCTGCCCTTGGTGGCCTGCCCTTGTGGTGGTGGCATGCCCTTCGGCCTGCTTGGCCTCTCCTGCCAGGCTTCCTGCCAGGCTTCTGCAGGCTTCCTGCCAGGCTTACCCTTGCCAAGCCTTCCTGCCAGCTATTGGTGCTGCTAGCCTTCCCTGCAAACATTCCTGCCAGGGCAGCACTGTCTGCACAGCTTCCTGCCAGGCTTCCTGTCATGGGCTCTACTGCCAGCCTTCCTGCAAGCCTTGGTGCCTGCCAAGGCTTCCTGCCTAGGCTTCCTGCCAGGCTTCCTGCCAGGCTTCCTGGCAGCTTGCATTGTGGCACCATTCCCTGCAAAGGCTTCTGCCAGCCTTCCTGCCAGCCTTTGAGCTTCCGACGCCTTCTGCAGCCTTGGCTGCCAAGCATTCCTGCCTCAGCCTGTCACTGCCAGCCTCCCTGCCAGCCTTCCTGCCAGCTTCCTCAACAGCTCTTCCTGCCAGCCTTCTGCCAGCCCTTGGTGCCTGCAGGCTTCCTTCCAGGCCTTCTTGGCTTCCTACAAGCCTTCCTGCCAGCCTTGGTGCCTCAGCCTGCCTGCAGCCATTGGTGCGACCACAGCCTTACCTGCCAGCCTTGCCTGCAGCACTTCTGCAGGCTTGACTGCCGTGGGGGGGGCGGGGGGGAGGGGCGGGGGAGCTTCACTGCAAGGCTTCCTGCCAGACTTCTAAGCAGGCTTGGCTGCCAGCCTTATCCTGCAGCCTTGGTGTGACTCGCCTTCCGCAGCCTTCCGCCAGCATGACTGCGCAGGTTCTCCTGCCAGGCTTCCTGCCAGGCCTATCCTGCCAGCTCGCTGCTCGACTGCCTAAAGACTTCCTGCAGCCGAGCTTGGTGGCCCTGCCAGCTTCCGCCAAGCCTTTCCTCAGCCTTCTGCAGGCTTCCTGCCAAGTTGCCTTCCTGCACCGCCGCCAGACTCCTGCTTCCCTGCCAGCCTTCTCCTTCCGCCAGCTTCCTCAGCCCTCTTGGTCCTGCAGCCAGCCCCAGCTTCTCAGTTTCGCGCAGCCTTCCGAGTCCAACGCTGCTGCACCTTTTGCAGCTGGCCTGCCAGCCTTCCTGCCAGGCTTCCTGCCGCCAGCAACCCACAACATGGGAGAGGAAGTGGGAAGCCTCAAGCAACCCGCCGGCCATCCACTGGCAAGAGGCGACAGGAGCCCACCCTCCGGCCCATGTCCCTGGCTCTGCTTCTGCTGTGGCTTCCGCTGCTTTTGGGCTCGCTCGTCTCCTGCGCTGGAGCTTCTGCTGTAGCTGCTCCTGGAAGTGGCTGGCTTCTGCTAGCGTACTCTGCTTGAAGCTGCTCCTGGTCCTGCATGTCTGCTCGTTCTGTCTCGTGCTCCTGTGTTGCGACGCCTGCCTTGCTGGTTGGCTTACATGCTGACTGGCTGGTGGCTGGTATTGCTGCTGCTGCTGCTGCGTTTAATATCCTGCTGGTGATTATCCTGAGGATGTTGAATGACGATGATTGATCCTGCTGGTCGATGATGCTTGAACGTTGATGCTGCTGCTGCTGCTGCTGTTGGTTGTGGAGGGCAGCCCTACCACACTGGGAGCCTCATCTGATGAGGGTCCATCTGGGTCCTGGCAAAAGGGAGGAAGAGGCGTAGCAGACAATGGGAGAGGAGGCATACTATATTGAGGAGGGAACATGAGGATGAGATGCTGGAGTGGCTGAGAGAGAACGACTATCTGTGGCGGAAGGGACAACTGGCTGGTACAGGAAGACAAAAGGAAGCAGGCTGCTTCGGAGAGAGAGGGCAGGAGAGTCTGGGCTACACATCGGAACGTGCCTCCATCGAGATGGTGGAGCACATGACACCTGGTAAGGAAGACTGCACTCAAAAAATCTTGCGCCAAGGCTGGGTTAAGCTGACGGACAGAGAGAACTACGTCCGGCCAAGTTGCAACTTCCTGAAGGGTGAGGTCCAACCCCGAGGAGCACGCACCAGGAGCCCATCATCTCTCCCTCTCTCTCCGGCAGCCTTGCTGCTAGCCAGTCCCTCTGGCAGGCCGAGAAGACATCCCTGTTCCAATGCAGGGCTCTGTGGAGCATGACAACAGGCGGAGAACCCCCAGGCAGAATCGTGGGCGTGATGGTGGGAAGCGAGGAGGACTAACCGCTGGTGCGGTGGGAGAAAGGAGACATCGAGCCACCGCTGCCGAACCACATCACTCACAACCTCTCCGCCTCCACAGTAAGGAGAGAGGCCAGACCGCATGAGGGGCAGAGCCACAAACAGGTCCTGGGTGGAAGATCAGGGACAGCATCTGCACCAGATAGGTCTCCTACTCTCAGCTAGATCCCATCAGAATCCTAACTGTCCAACCCAAAGCCATCACTTTGATAACGCAGACCCTTCAAGGAGATGCCGGAATCCGGCAGTACCAGGTGGTGAAGAGAGGATCAATCATGCTGCTTACACCCTCCAAGGCCCAAGAGGAACTGCTTCCACCCAGTCCAGGTCTGCCTCCCCACCCCAGGTGATGTCCCTCCATACCAAAGGCATTCCCCACAGCCCTCACGACATGGGCTACCAAGCTACACGGAGGTCACAGCACAGACAGCAGCCCATCCAATTGCCGGCACAGAAGTTCAGGCAGTTTCCACCGGTACCCAATAGATGCCCCGACAACAGCCGATGCCAGCGCACCATCAATGATGCCACCCACTGACAGTCCTCACGCTCCCGGCTGCAGAGACAGACGCAGCCCACTAACAACTGACTTCCTCATCCACAGCCAAGCCCGGCCCTCAGTACATCTGTCATCAGTACTGGGGCTGACACCACCCCATGGCATGGAGGAAGGACTCTCAAGCATTGCGGGGCTGAGCCAGATTTCTGACAGACCTTCCTCAACACAACTGAAACGTCCCACTGTTGTCTCTCGGCGCGGCACTTCCAGCAAGACTCGCAAGCCTGCAGCAGCACCGCACCTCCACAGCACCACACCCTAAACACATAGACTGGGCAACACACCTCCCGAGTGACAGGCAGCGGAGTGCCAGTGATATGGCTTCATGGATATTTGTGGACCTTTATTTGGAACCACTTTGACTTTGGGCCATTTTTGCTTTTACTGTTTGTTAGTAATAAAAGTTTAATCTTTGTTTCACACACATGCTTCATTATTTTTTTTCTATAAAGTCTGGTGAGAAACTTATAGAAAGGTTTATTCTTTGATGCTTGTGGAATGGGTTAAAGATATGCTGTGGGAATGGGCAGGGATACCTGTGGGATGGGTTAAGAAGTAGCTGTGGGATGGGGAGGGATACCTGTGGGATGGGTTAAGATAAGCTGTGGGATGGGCAGGGATTCCTTTGTGGGATGGCAGGGAATACCTGTGGGATGGGTTAAGATAGCGTGGATAGGCAGGGATAACCTGTGGGGTGGGTTAAGATTGCTGTGGGATGGGCAGGGATAACTGTGGGATGGGCAGGGGAATACCTTGTGGGATGGGGTTATAACTTGTGGGATGGGCAGGATTTACCTTTGGGATGGGTAGGGATACCTGTGGGATGGGTAATAGCTGTGGGATAGATAAGCCTCCAGTTCAAAGCATAAGTGGGACTGGAATTGGTCTACCCCCCATGGTGCCCACACCCTAGGCCCTTTATTATCAATAATAATGTAATCAAATCATTCACACATTGTCAACAAAAACACAACTTTTTTATAACGCCCTGTATCATTGTTGGCCAACCCAAACATACATGGACCAATCTCATCCGTGTGATGACACAGGATGAAGGAAGACATCCATTAAGCATGTCATCATCCTGTCTTGCCATCCCAGCTGCTCAGCTTGGGAGTTGGCACGCCAGTGTTTTCAGGAAGGTTGCGCTGCCTCTTCTGCTCACCGTGAGGCTCCTGTTTTGGGGCCTTGCAGCATCCTGCAGTGTCGATCAGAGGTTTGCCCTTGCCTCCATTCCCCCAGGCTCCAATTGTCCCCATTGCCTTGCTGGAGGTCCATGAGCTGTCCTGCAACACTGGTAGGCGGGTGCGCAGTGAGATTGTGCAAGGATGCAGCAAAGCTTCCACGATCCTCCTCATGGTCTCTGGCAATGCTGGATGTTGGTGAGAAGTACTGGAACCTGTGCGACCAGGAATGCCAAAGGTGTTTCTCCACGCAACACTCGCCTTGCCCTGGACAGCCTGCAGTTGAAGATCCTCTCTTCAACGGTGAAGGTATTTGGAGGTGTAGGGCTTCATTAGGTAGGTTTTGGAGGGAGAGGCGAGTCATCCCCACCAGATGAAGGTAGGGGCAGCATCTATGCGGTTGTCGTTGGGCAGTGGGTGTGGATCTGGCGAAGCCACCATGAGGTTGCTTTCCAGCCCCCTCCTTGAGGTGACTGGGCGATTGTATATCTGGGCAATCTGAAGATGAGCCGTTGCGTGAAACATCGATGTACATAAACTTGTCGGTCAGCAATCGCAGAATGACCGAAGAGTATGATGCTAGAAGAAGCCCTTGTGGTGTGATAAGTGGACCTAAAGGTGTGGCTAGTTCTTTGGCAGGCCACGTGCTTGTGCCATCGATGGCTCCACGGTGTGGGGAAGTCTCCACCTGCTGATACCCACTGCTTCTCAACTTTCTTTCCAGCCGTTCTTCAGTGGAGGGGCACTGGAAGAGCTTCCTTGTATTCTTCGATGATGGCCTGCACCACGTCTCTGACACAAAGCTGATGGTGCAGGGTGGCACCCTCCAAGCCGTAGCTGCAATGGTCCTGAAGGAGGTCCCTGAGGCCAAGGGGGGTGGACGCAAAGCGAGTGTACTTGAGCCCAGGTTCCGCAGGCTCGGAAGGGAAGTTGGTTTTGGTCTTGGTGCAACCTGGGTGTCAGGCGCTGCATTCAAGTTCATCAATCATGGCTGGAGCAATTCTCATAAAAGTCTGGAAGCCCGAAGTGTCCTCGCTCCTGAGCTCACCATCAGCCTTGGTCGTAAAGTACGTTACTTGTGTTGTTCTGGAACCATCTTTGGATCCATACTTTTTTTTGGTTGGCCATTCCTTTTCTTCCCATAGTATGTTCACAGAGACTGTAAGATGGTTTCGCATGTTGCCTAAGGATGTTGCTGCCGAAAGGATTTGTGTGCAATCCACGGTGGACAATGACTGGATGCTGTGGAAGAAGTCAGATGAAGGCAGTCAGACAGGTCCTGCACAGCTGGGCTGCTGGGCTGAAAGTTTTGAGATGCAGTACGAAGTTGCTCCCTTTTTAATAAGGCAGTAATAGGTTTTACCCTAGGTGTCCCTTTGCATCCTCTAGGCAATTCCTCTAGGCATCCTTAGACATCATTAAATATCCGGATAGGTCCCTCTGTGAACATTTTTTTCCAATTTAAATGCTTTTGTTTTCCCTAGGCATCTGTTCTGCATCGTTCTGCATCCGTTCTGCGTCCGCGTTCCACTTCCTCCCTGCCTCCGAGCAGCTGCGAGTTGCGCGGTTATGTCGGAACCTAAAAAGATGCCTAGCGGATATAGGCGGATGTGTAACGGATGCGAACGGATGCATAGCGGATGCAGAACGGACGAATTGGATCATTTTCAGCGGCAAAATTTTTTGGCAGCCCAAACTTTTTTGAGCGGTGAACTTCATATAAGGATGCTGGACAGATAGAGATGGAAGCAAAATGGACGCAGTGGAAGTACATCGCGTTTTCGAACGGATGGCAAGCTTTTTTGTCCATTTTTCATCCTCTTTCCCTCCGTTGGTGCAGTGTGACACGGGCTTTAGCACCAGAAATTTTGGGCTTAATTGTAGTCAAGTACTATCTGTAGTCATGGAGCTTTGCAAAATTATTCTAAGGAACTTATGCCGATCAGGAATGCTTCCACCTTAAGATGATGTTTCTGCTACTTTCATTATTTATTCTTGATTATATCTAAAAAGGATTTCTGAGAGTACTCATTCTCAAGCCATCTTAATTCTACAGGAAAATTGATCCATGGTACTCCTGCATCAATAAACAAAAATAATACTAAACTAGTTGACTGTTATTGAGGATCACTCCTTCACTGAAACAAAGCCAGTTTGTGATGATCCAGGGTGTGGCACAGCCAGAGAATAACTAGAGGTCCCTTTATGAGCTCCAACTTTGCTCCCAATGATCCAGTTACCTTCCTTTGCCTTTGGCTGCAAATATTCCAGTCCAAATATTGTAAACTAAAAATTTTAAAATATAAATCCAACAAGGCAAAATAAGGTAATAAATCTGGCAGAGCAAGATACGGAGTTCTAGAAATGAAGTAACAAGGCAGTAAATCAAATCAATTGAGAGGATGCCCGTAACTCATAACAGCAGCCAACACAAAATAAACTCAATGTTTGTACCTGAAAAATACCCCTCCCAATTGGTTCTCCTTTAAACTCCATCCCCAGGTGTGCTTTGTGAAGGGAATCAGGACCCTTTCCTCCCTCATAAGCCACACAACACATATTGCTCTCTTCTCTTTTCTTCCCTGTGTGCCCTAGGATGAAGAGAGGGTAGGCTTTGGTCTTCCTCTAAACCCCTTTTCCCTTGTTCTACCTCTTCCCTGCTCTGCCCAGCCTAACTTTGCCCTTCCCCAGTTTCCTCCACAGCCAACGGAGACACTCCGTTCATCTTCCTCCTCAGATTCAGACTCCAGGGGCATGACACTGTTGAGCAATTTTTGATAAATCCTCTGTAATTTAGTTCTGCAATAGACTGTTTGCTGCTTTTTTTTTTTTTAGAAACCATCATATTCAAGATATCCCATGGAATATTTAACAAAATTAATATTAAAGAAAATGTTCAGTGGCTGTAGATCATGATCTATCCACACAGTGGTTATTTATATAACAATGTGCAAAACAGCACTCCTTTTGTGTCCTCTCAACGTTGATGGCATAACACAGTAATATTCAAGAAAGGCAAGGAGAGTTTCATATTTTCTTGTATGATTAGAGAGAAATAACTTTGTCGGCTACTTCATATAAATAAGTGGTTAAAGTGAGAGTTTTGTTAAATGAAAAGAAGAAAACGAGAAGACATAGTGTTATTATTTTTCAAAAAAAGTGGTTTTGTTTCAGGTAAACTGATACGAGATTTTACGGAACTAGCTTAAAAAGCTTTATTGGTTCCCCCCTCCTTCCATTATTGATTTTCTCTCACTGCCAACCAAGATACTTCCTGACTTTTTCATTTCAGTTCTTTTGACAGGCAGCAGATCATATAGATAGCATTCTGACCTAGAGTAAGTCACAGAGATAAAATAAAAATTTGTCAGAGAAAAACCAGTAAACTCAGTTGCATTCATTCTTGTTTATTTGTACTGATTAGAACAAGAATAACAGAGTCGGAAGGGACCTAAAGGGCCTTCTAGACCAATCCTCTTCTCAGGCAGGAAACTTTATACCATTTCAGACAAATGGGTTGTTTAACCTCTTCTTAAAAGCTTCCAATGTTGGAGAATTCACAGCTTCTGCAAGTTGTTCCACTGGTTAATTGTTTTAATTAGTTTTGCAAATTTATATAGATGTTGTTCTTCTAGAGCCTGTTTAACTTAATATAACTATGTAGAATTGGACTGAATAATTAATAATATTAACAAGTCTTTTGCCTGTTTTGTTAATATGCTTCATATATGTCAGGGGTGTCAAACTCAAGGCCTGGGGGCAAGATTCGGCCTGAGAAGAGCTTCGAGATGGCCTAGGAGGCCACCCTGAAAACAGTGAGGGACTGTCCCATGGTGCCTCTGCCAGTGAAAACTGAGCTCAGGAGGACCACCAGTGGTCCTCCTGAGCTCCATTTTCACTGGCAGAGGGTTGTAGGAGGCTGGTCTAGCCAAAAATGGGGCTCAGGAGCCCGTTTTCTCTGGCAGAGGCACCATGGGACAGCACTCAGGCCATCCCAGGTGCCCTGACACAAATGACATTGAGTTGGCCACACCCACCTTGGCCACAGCCACCCTGGCCTCCTGAGGTCAAACACAACCCCTATGTGGGCCTCAATGAAATTTGAGTTTAACACCCCTGATATATGTGCTGATTCTCTAGTGAAAGTTTAGGGGCACGATGGCTCAATGTCTTAATGACATTGGGGATGGTTTCTACTCCAATGGTTCGAGTCCTAGCATTATGTAGTAGGGTGATCTTCTATCACTTCCCTCTGTCCACCTAACAGTTCAAAAGCATGTTCCATGCGAGTAGATAAATAGGTACCACTTTGGTGGGAGATGAATTGGTACTCTGTACAGATAGTCTGATTCCTACTGACTCTGAACTTCCTGTTTGTGGTGCCTGCTTGTGAGGTTGCTCCAGGGAGGGAGGGGACCTTGGATGATGGTGAAAACTGAACTTTTCACATGATATGTTCTTATTTTAGTATTGTATGCAAACAAATTGAGAGCAAATGCTTTGAGAAAGGATATTTATATTCAAAAAATACTGTGCAGACAGGCAGAAATTTTATGTAATGTTGTGATTGAAGCTTTTACCAGGCATACAACTGGAAAATATATATATATGAAAATAAAAGTGACTTTGCAGACCATTAAAATGTAAAGAAAGAGACATAGCTGTCGCACAGAATCACCAAAATGTCCTATTTTTTTGTGGTCAAAGCATGTCATTTTGGGTTATGCATGGGACATGCATGGAAAAGGGTAAGTAAATTGTGTATTGTACATTATTTGCATCATAATGAAATCACATAATTTTCATTACTGGGATAATGACATTCTGCCATGTGTGACATAATGTATCATAACATCATCCACTACATCATTGGTGTCAAACTTGATCATCTTGTATCGTGACATTGTTTGCCTTTGCAGAGCTGGGAGGGCGTGGCCTGCATGTAACGCATCCAACCCACAGATTGCCAGTTTAACAGGCCTGCACTAAATGTCTATACCAATAAGGGTGATATTTTATATGAACTGAAATACACCCAAACACAAATAGAAAAGAGCAGACAAAATTATGAGCAACGTAATAACAATAATAATACATTTTATTATTTAATTGTGAAAAATTAATTATAATTTTCTTTTTTGTGTGCATGTAATGTTTTCCTGGAGCAAAGTATACAGAACATGTTAACATCTCAAACAATGTTAAAATGTTAACAATATACTATGGGAAATATTAATGTATTTCATAAAACATTATAGACATTATGTACAGTGTACAATCAAAATTTAGTTCTAGGAACAAAGTTATCCCTATAGTCCTCTGTGCAAAATTTAAACTGCGTGCATCATTTTTTTATGCCTGCATTGATGATTTAAAAGTTTGTGAAAGCTGCAATTGAATATTGCTTGGAAATAAGTGATTAACTGATATTGAAAAAAATGGGTATTCTTTCTAAGTAAAATTTGTAGAATTGCTAGTACATTATATTTTCCTAAGAATACACACATTGTGATTTGCTGGACTCTAGCAGTGTCTTTAATTATTTTGCTAGTTGTTATAGTATGATATTCATATATTTCTTTTAAATTTTGCTGGTTGACCATTAAATATTATTGATTGATTGATTGAACTAATCTCATGAACTAATTTGTATCAAACTTGGAAAGGTGACCAGCAGAAAAATGTCAGATTTCTAGGCTAAGATTGGGAAAAAAAATCTGAAAAAAAAGCTAACCACTTTTGCATTGCTGATTTCATCAATTCAAACTTCACTTGAAAGAATTTATCTCACTGCATTTAGAACGAGAAAACAGATAGCGCAGGAAATGTCACAATGAAAAATGAAATCTGATTACTTTAGTTCATGAATGACATTGTGAAACTGGCTTTGACATCTCTGAAGATGTCTCTACCCCAACTGATTGATATTTTTTGGATATTCTCACCTTGCATAATATTTGCTTTCTATTAACATGGGCTTTCAATTATCTCGAAAATGCCTCACCTTTTCAAAAATGTATACAGGCATTTCCTTATCTTTACCAGCACATTTATAGATGGCACAGAGAAAAGGAATCATGTGTCCTTATAGCTATGAAAAAGCTATGTTATTTTTACATCACTCTTATGCAGATAATTTCTTTTAATTTTACTACTTTTCTGAGCCCAGAGCTTTATGCACAACATTTAAAGTCTTCTTTTTTTAAATGCCTTTGCGAATTCCAGTTAAAGGAGAATTCTGTGAAAACCTTACTCTTCTCCTTTTAGCATGTAGCAAGCTTTATTCTAATTCTATTTCACTGCTGATTGGGGTAAAAGATCAGATGTAGAAGACAAGAGAGGAATTAGCAGAACAGAATGTATTGCCTTAAATTGTGAACATTATAGTTGTCCAGTATTCTTTGTAATGTTAGGAACAAGCAGAGAAAGATTCTTCTAAGTATCCTATGGCCTACAATTGCATCTCTACATCCACAAGAAATATAATAATGTAATTCCTTCCATAAAGTCCCCCTACATCTCAAGTATTATCAGTGGAAAGACCAGTGGGAAGGAAAGGATAACTCTTGGCCCGAAAGAGCTTGGAATTGTTGCAAGCTTCTTTGAGCATTTGGATTTGAGCAGTTGACTCTTGAAAAAGCACCTTTTAATTTGAGCCAAAGTGGGATATTTTCTGAATCCAATTGAGGTTTATTACCTTTAGAAAATGGGATGGAAAGGGATAATAAATTGGTGGTCTTTCAGAAGGCTATGTCCTTGAATATGGAATAAAACACAGCTGGTCTCCATTCTAATCTACAGTCAAAATGTATACACATTTATATACAACATATATAGAAACCATCTGCTTGGCAGCCAAACTGTGATTCTTCTAGTAATTCTTCAATATTTTGACAAGCACTGAATCAACTGTGAGTGCATCTGAGTAAAGTCAAGATAATGTTTCCAGGTATAACAATCTGCTGCTAGTGGATTACATATAACTATTTATTTCCCTGTTTTTTTAATTCGATGTATTTTTTTTAAAATAGCACTTCTGAGATTAGAAGTTTATTTTTATTTTTACTGTACCTATTATAATTATAGCAGCACTTCCAGCAAGTCAATGTTATTTCTTACCACTGTTTTACTGTTCCCAGAATGCTTGATACCTCAGCACGAAAGAGTTATCTATTTATTTATCTATCTGTTACATTTCTCAACTGTCTCATTCCAGATAATCCTGGGCAGTTTGACAACATTAAAACAATCGTTCTAGCCCAAGAACTTCCAATAAACTATTTTAGATGAAATTACCTCTGTCCTTGGAGACAAGTTTAAAGCTACTCAATGTTAAATGACACAACATTCTGTGACTGAAATCTTTCTATTATTTGCTGAGTTTAAAGAAAAGTGTGGATTTGCTTGCTAGAAGAGGCAGTATGAATTAGTAGTGTTGGTTAGTTCTGAGTTTGAAAACTATCCCCAAGGAACACTTCTTGCTATAAAGTCTTTATGAATTCTTTATTGAACCCCTACCCTTTATGCATGCCTACAGTATTGACACATGTATAAAATGAGCTTTAATCTTACAAACTGCTGTCTTGACTTTTTTTATATTTCCCCCATTGTCATATTGCTTCTGTTTTCCTGAATTTTAATTTTATACTTTCCTCACTGTCATGATTGCTGTGCTTCCTGAGAATCTAATGAATATGGAAAATGCTGGCCAACCTATCTCTCGTGAGCCCAAGCTACAGGAAGTCATCCCAACAGGGCATATAGCAGGAGAAAACCTTTTTCCTTACTCATGAGTTTAAACTTATCAGTGTGTTCATAATAGTGCTAACCGTATCTATTTGTGAAGAATTTAGCCCCTATTCAAGCAGAATTGTTGCAAAAACATTGTATTATGTTCTTGGGAAAAAAAACACTTGTAAGTTAGATGACAAAGGATAGTTTGAAGAAATACAAGCACCCTCAGCTTTTGAACTGGCTCTCTTTCAAAATATGGAAAACATTTACATATATACTGCTTCACAGTGCTTTTTACAGCCCTCTCTAAGTGGTTTACAGAGTCAGCCTATTTCCCCCAACAATTTCCTCATTTTAGCCACCTCAGAAGGATGGAAGGCTGAGTCAATCTTGAGCCTGGTGAGATTCGATCTGCCAAATTTCAGGCATCTGGCAGTCAGCAGAAGTAGCCTGCAGTACTGCATTCTAACCACTGCACCACCATGGCTCTCATTCAATATTGAACAATATTGAATTTGCTGCTTAATAGTAGACTTCTAATATTTTTTAAACTGTATGCAATTGCAATATTGTAATGCTTTGTAATGTGGCTTTTAAAGTGATTGGCTTATGGTTTTCTTTGGCTGTTTTATGCTTTTTGATATTTTTATATTTAATAACTTTTCTTCCTTACCTGTTGTATTTTAAAACAATATTTTTTTAAAGTTATGGTTCTCAAATTCAAGCTCAATGTGTATACAGCAATATTATAAACTGTTAGTGGTACTTTCATCATAAGCTAATGTGTATGTGTATGTGTGTGTGCACATTATATTCTATTACTTGTCAAACATTAAATGTTAACCTTCCTGCAGTCAGTTAAGCGTTTGTTTAGTCCTGGCAGCAGAAAGGTTAATAATGTTCAGAAACAAAATGTTCCAAGCTAGTGTAGGTAAGTACAGTATATGTATTGTAACTCCTACTAAATACATGACACAGCCTCTTCTATTTTAGATGAGATAAAGATACACAATCAGCACCATTGTTAAAAGCCTTATTCTTTATCAGTCTACTATATGTCATTAAGAAATTAAATAATCCTGACTGACAACTGAAACACTGATGCCTTCTGGGGAATATACCTTTGAAAACCAAGAAAGTGGTTTTCTGTTACGGGAGAAACACCAATTTACAATATCATCAGTCAGGTTTTGACATGGAGCTTTGGGCTTGCCATTTTGTTAATAAAGTATCACATTGTATCCCTGAGAGGGGACTTCCCTGAAGAGAAACTTAAGGTCTTTGTGAAATTATGACTTTGATAGGGACATGTAATGAATGTTTAAATGAATTATTAACCTTTCATACCACCAGTGAGTGCAGCTGCAAGAAAATTCATCATTCTATTGTCATAAACTGAAAAAAAAACTAAATCACTGTACAATCCTTAAAACCTTTTCTTTCCTACTTGTCATTGTAATACCAAAATAATGTAAAGTCTCTAATTCCTTTGAGCAAACCAGGTTATTTGGTTTGTGTCTAAGCAGGCTTACGTAAGGTTGCTCTTGAAGACTTAGAAATTAGAACAACAAAAAAAAATTCTAAGCATTTAAATGGGAATGGTAACAAATCCCTATCAACTTTTGACAGCATTTTTCCTAACAATTGTACTAAGCTAGTAGTAACCAAGTGCTATATAAGCTAGGTAAGATTAAACTGCTTGGGATAATTTTCATTTAGATTCTGATTGAGATTCAGAGGATCTCAGACAATGAAATGAATGTTTATATTTTTCCAGTTGGACATAGCAAATCTTTGGCTGAATCAAATCTTGCTGGTCTTCCCTGTCATTTTAGAATAGCTTTATTACATGATAATACATATATTAATTTTTTCTTCTAATTAATGAGACACTACAGCTACCATACATATGATTTTAACATGGAGTAAAAAATGACAAGAGAAATGTTTTTTGAACTGTAAATTTGGCTCTTTCTTCATCTTGTAACAAATAACATATTTATTGTAAACAGGTTATTGGGAAGGTCACATGTTGGACAGTTTCTACAGTCACAACCTAAATAATTCTGCAAGGCTTCACATCTTTATTTATTTATTTAATTTATTCATTATATTTATTTGCCACCCATATCACTTTTAGGCAACTTTCCTGTACAAAACAAACAATAGAATGTGTGATCCAGTGCATACATATATCAAATTCTAAAACAGGAGGCATATCGTAGGCATACCAGGAAGAAATTTAATTCTTATATCCTATTGTTATAAATTAAAAGGATATAATTAAACTATACGTCAGGTCAACTTTGGCTCTATGCTACTACACAGTCTTCTAAAATTAAACACTAATACTTCTACTATTACGACTCCTACTAATATAAAACCCTAGTGTTTGTCAAGCTGTTAGCTGAAAATGCTTTTGAAAGCAACCCTGGTAAGGCACCTGTCTTTCATGAGAAAATAGTGCTGAGTTTTATCTTGTCAAGGCAAGTTAACTCTTAATTTCTCCCTTACACAACCCTCATTTGGAGCAAATGTTCTTTACAGAGTGAGACATATTTTTCTAAGAAAGACAGCTTAAAGTTGAACACATGATATTTTCAGGCCTCTCTCACTGTGAAATATTTCCAAAGATAGAACAAAATGATGGGAAATCTCGATATTCATGAGTTGCAGAAATACTGACAGTGCCGGTCAACTTATCTGGTTAATTGTTTCAGAATGTTTTTTTGTAAGATAAATATTTAGCTATGGAACTTTTTCAGCTTTCTACATAAAGGATAGATAACAAGGTATAGATGGCATGTAAAAAAGCCAATATTTAATCAAACAAGAATTGGTGAAGAAGAGATAACAGAAATTAACTTCTAGATCTCTAAACAAAGGCCTAAAGAAAAAAATGACTTGATAAAAGGAAACATACTGATTATATATATGCCACAGTCACCTTTCAAAATGGAAATCTTTTCAAAAGAAATCATTTCTAGAATATGGATGAAAAAGTAGCCCTATTGAACTCATGGCATAGTAGGACATCTGGTATTTGATGCAACTATGGACTCTAGTCTACCATAAATTAAAAATACATAGTTTTTCCTGGATCAAGGGAAGATTTGTTGTTCATCATACTTTGACCATTTCCAGTCCAGTGTGGATTCCATGATTCATCTGGATTTCAGTGGAGGTAGGTTACCACACCTTCTGCCCTTATTTCTCAAGCCCAGAAGGTTTCCAACAGAGCCACCAGTACCACTGTCTTGCAAGTAAAATTTTCCTTCTTTATGCAGCAAACAATTGTTAGAATTGGCTGAGAAGTGCAAAAAAGTAAATACATTTGAAATGAATCCAACAGTTGCGGTTGTTCAAAATGTGTGGCGAGAAAGAAAGGTGAGGATAGAGAAGGAAAGGGAGAGGAACACAGAGAGAATGAATAGAGAATCCTCTAGATCAGGGGTGTCAAACTTGTCATGGTGGCATCAGGTGATATATTGGGACTTTTTTCCTTTTCACTAAACCAGGTGGAGGTGGGACCAGCACATGACGTATTTGGCCCATGGGCTGTGAGTTTGACACCCCTGCTCTAGATTCAGGAACAACTTTTAAAAATAAAAAAGGAAACTATGCTATTTATCACAGGGGAAAATGTCTCCCAAATGTTCTAAGGCAGTGGTGGCTAAACTTTTTGGGCTCCTGTGTCAAAAATTGTGCACGCGCTTGCATGTTTGAACTCGCGTGCCAGCACCCAGAAGGCAATGCACGCCCCCCCACTTCCCCTACGCATACGCATGTAATACCCACCCACCCCCTCAGCCTCCTTACCTGTACTGCACCTCACAGCTGATTTTCGTCTGGTTTGAGTCCTTTCTCAGCCTCCCAAAGGCTTGAAGAAGGCTTCTGAAGGCTTCTGAAGGCTGAAAACTAGCCCCATTTCTTCATTTCCAGTATTTTCGGAAAAACAGGAAGTGATGAAATGGGGCTACTTTTTGGTCTGCAAAGCCTGCAGAAGCTTTCCTCAAGCCTTTGGGAGGCTGAAAATCAGCTGTGAAGTGTACACATGCCCATTGAATTAAGTTTGCCTGCAGCTTGCGTGCCAGTGCAAATGGCTGTGCATGTCACCTATGGCACGCATGCCATAGGTTTGCCATCATGGATCTAAGGAAATATTCACACTCTTAAAATAAAATGCAGTATAATTGTTGAATGTTCAGATTCAGAATTTTATCTTAAAGCAACATAGCAAACAGGAAAGGAGACCAAGAAGGTAAAAGGGGCTGATATCCAGTTTGGAGAATATAATTATTTACACATATAATGAGAGGGGAGTCTGCAAACATATAATGTTGGCTAGCATCTACATTTGTTGGATTACAATGTAGATTACAATCTACAAATGTAGATTACATCTACATATTCACTAGATTTGATTTAAGGGGCGTGCATAAGTGCACAATCGTGCCTACTGTCCCTGTCCTATTGTCCCCATTTATTCATACCTATTTCCTGTATTCTTACTCATGTTTATACTTATACCTATTATCTTGTAAGTGATTGACAAATCAAATAAATAAAAATTTGATGGAATATAAAGGCAGATGATCTTGTCTGAGAATACAGCATTCATTTCTTACTCAGAAGAGTCTCTAAAGAAGCATGTATGTACCTTGGCAGATAGAATCTATTTTGGAATATAGTTTGATCATGCTGACATATCTAACCTTAATCTCTTGCTAATGCCTTGTTAACAGTGTTAAGAATATTAAAGCAATATGGAGCAATTAAAAAGTATGTCGAGATTATACGTGGTAACATGCCTTCAAATTATTGTACATTCAATATGAAAAGGTAGACAACTAACCTATTTTGAACATTTTAAAAATAATCTCAAGAAAGGAATGAGATGAGAAGTCTTTTTAAAAAAGAGAAATAGTTTCTGAGAAATGTAAAATAATTCCATATGTTTGGAAGTGAAGAGAAAGCAAAGGTGTAAGGCAATTATCCACAACTGTGAGTGTATGTCTGTTTGACACAATCCTGTGACAATTACATGATGAGGGTTGCCCTTTGCTGAAATGCATTTGCTCTTGATATTTCTCATTTTTGCCACCATGTCAGTGTTTTCAAATTTAAAAGTTTAATCGTGGCAAATTGTCACAATGGTAGTTTGGGCACTGTTAGAACTACGGTTATGTGATTGTTTTAGTAAATGGTTGATTGGAAAAGTATTTTCTGCTCAGTTGAAAGCTTTGCTGCAGGGGCAGGCATATGAATCTGAAATACAAATTCAAGCTAGTCGTGCATAAAGATTGACCTATCCTAGATATATACTTAACTAAAATAATATTCTTTGAGTTACTTCCATTAAAAAAAAAGCTGTCTTCTCCAAGAAACACTTTAGAATATTGTTCTACCTCCTCATTCCAGGTCTTGAAATTCCTATTGATTGGTGCTTTTTAAGAAATATTTTTCAAAACAATAATTATACATTTGGGGCTATAAAGGTGAGAGAGGAGAGATCTACTTTCAGACTTCAAATATTCGTTTAATTTAACCTTGCAATAAAATTAGAAGTAGAAGTTCTGGATGTGCTTCCTGACTGAACAGTTCACAGGGTTGACTATGTCTTGGTGTACATCTGACCAAGAATTAAATCCCATATGAGAATAAACCAATTTATTAAATTGTGAAATGAAAAACATGTTTGTTCACTGGGTGTAAAACTAAAATAATTATAACATAAGTAAAAATTCCTTCTTAGCAAAGATGACTTAGCTTACAAAACCCTTCCATGGTGGTGCAGTGGTTAGAATGCACTGTTGCAAGCTTCAGTTCATCTGCCAAGAGTTTGATTCTGGCCAGCTCAAGGTCGATTCAACCTTCCATCCTTCTGAGGTGGGTAAAATGAGGACTCAGAAGGTTGGGGGCAAAATGCTGACTCTGTAAGGTGCTTAGAGGTACTATGAAGCATATATAAGTCTAAGTGTTATTGCTATTCTACAGGCAGGTGATTAAAACTTCACCACTAACAACAAGACTATGGTGTGCTAGCTAGACCCAGGTTCATCCTTTCATATGATTACAGGCTAGTCACACATATTTCACCAAATTATTGTTCTGGAGATAAAAAACAAATGGAAGCCAAGCCCCATACACTTGAATTCTCAGAAAAAAAGCATACTATGGATAGAAAAAGAGAAAGACAATAAGAACAGCAAAAGAAATGCAATGTAAAATAAAGGCAATTGTGCACTGTAATTAAACCTATTTATATGTTAAAGAGAACTCTCTCCAATTTCCTATCTATCAAGCACTTCCCACAGTGAACCTGGATGACATCTTAATCTCCCAGCATTTCTTTTATTTTCCAAACACACCCTTTCTCTGTCTATCATTGGCTATATCTCCCATGCTCCTGGTAACTACTACATCTTGCAGCAAGTGATGACTTCAAAATGAAAACGATATCAATGAAAAGAGTGGTTGTGAAGAGTGGTTGTGAAGAGGTGGAAAACAGTGGTGGGATTCAAAAAATTTTAGTACTGGTTCTGTGGGCATAGCTCGGTGGGCATGGCAGGGGAAGGATACTGTAAAATCTCCAGTCAGAAGTGGTATTTGCCAGTTCTCTGAACTACTCAAAATTTCCACTACCAGTTCTCCAGAACTGGTCAGAACCTCCTGAATACCACCTCTGCTTCAAAAGTTTCAACAGGGGAAGCAAATATGGCAAGTGGCTTTTGTGACCAAAATGCTGTCCTTTTTGCGTGGGGGTTGTTACACTGCCTGCATGTCTGTATGAAAAGTGGTGGAGTTTGTGTGCAAAAGTTTGATGTCCCTTTGGTTTTTTTGAGGAATGCACCCAATTCTATGGATGTATCAGCACTTCATGACAAAATTATTGGGTCAACTTACAAAACAGTCTTTGGATGGATTTTGTACTTATCTGTTTGAAAGATCTTTGACAGTAACAACAGTAAACTACAAGACTACATCAGTGGTGTATTAACCATTAAGCAGACTAAACACGTGCTTAGGACACCAGGCCCAAAGAAGGCACCACAAAATTAAAAATATGACTTAGTTTGTACAGTATGTACAAAGGGGGGGGGGCACCAAGATTTTTCCGTGCTTAGGGCACCAGTGAGCCTTAATCCTCCACTGGATTATATATCAAAGTCTAAGGCGGTCAGATAAGATGCAAGCCCATTTCTCCAACTTAAGCATGTTTTGGATATCTGAGATTGCAAGGTTATTACATCTGGGCCATTGTGCTTATTTTAAGCTTTCTCCTGGCTTTTCTACTGATTTAATGTGCAAATAAATTCTTATACAGGAATAAAGTGGTTCTTTTCCCTCAGAATTCCTCTTGATGACATTTCCCATAGGGAAGGTAAAAAAGTGGTACGATGGAGAGAAAGAACCGTCCACTGAGTCTCCTCCATTAATATCCTTCAATATGTACTTAACAAACTAATTTTGCTTGCTGTACCAGCGTTTGGCTGATTTTTTTCTTTGCAAAAACTTGTTTTAAATTAAATCACAATACTCAGACTAATTCCAATGATGCTAATACATTCCTACAGGAAGTACTTTTGAAACATCTTATATTTTAATATAAGCACAAAAAGAGCTTGAATTAACTGGTATGACTTTTGTAAGCATACTTCCTAGCTTATCCCTATTATAGATTTCTAAGTTGGTTTGATTGTGCCAAGGCTCTTATTTTGATGGGCAAGGATTACTGTGAGCATATAGCAAAATAAAGGAAACAAACTATAAATAGGCAAATATATATAAATATAAATATAATATAAATATAAATATAAATAGCTTTTCAAGATTGATACCATAGAAGGAAAAACTCTAAAGATATTGTTTATGCTGGGTTAAGGGTCCCAAAATAGCATCAAAATAACATGAATGTTCAGTGAGATGATGAAGACAACAATGATGATAATGGAACAGAACTTTTTTGTGTGTTGTCAAATATGCTATTTTAAAAAAATCAAATAATATGCAGTTAAATTAAAGATACCTTGTTGAGGTATAAGATTTAATAGCTGACAGCTGCTATAAGTCTGATGCAATGTAAGACTGATGAAACTGAAGATGAATCACCATTGGTATTGCCTTTTTTAAGACTAAGAAGAGCTCCACAGAAGTTTTACCATTTTAAGAGGTGTTTGTATAAGGCAGCCATTAGATAGGGTGTGTTCTCTCTCCTTGTGTCCTGTATCCAGTGTAGAGTTCTCTGTGCAGAGTTAAGATTGTTTGCTTGTGAGGTATTTGCCTACCACATATATTATTGTATATGTCTTGTATATAAACCACTGTTACATGTCTAAGTCTCTGTGTGCTGTGTTTTGCTCCTGGGTTGCCCCAGTCATGTTGCAAATGATCTGATAGGTTATGGGCCCAGCATGATTCCACTGCTGTACTACAAATCTCTTTATGTTCATTCATTAACTCACCAGAATAAGGCATACTAATCTCTAACTATCAGTTATGCTATGTTAGTCAAATGCAAAGAAACTTTGCATAGCAGTACACAAGATTCTATTGGATAAAATGAAGGTCATATCTGAAAATCTATGTATATGACTAAAAATTAATTAAAAGGTCATATAAAGGCTTCAAGCCAAACATGGGAAAGTTCTCCCCTTTTGTTTTGTTTCCTTTTTTAATTTGATCAATTAAAGTACTGAATAGTATATTGATCATCCATGGTTACTATGTTGCAGCAAGGTTAAAACAATGCCAAACACAGGATAAAGTGACAGTATTTATTGACTCATTGCAGCAACCAAGAATGTTTGGAAAGTTCTAAATTGGCTCAATTTGGTAGGGCAAATTCTTCATGCTGTTGTCTGATGGGACTGATTTACAAGGAACAAAGTGGACAAAAGAAAAAAAGATGTATATAATCTGAAGAAAAACCCAGAGTATTTAGAAGTTAGAAAGGGATAAAATATCTTGCCTCAGAAAAACCCTTATGCAAATAACCAATTTATTCTCCAAATATTTAGTAATAGATTTCACCTGGAAATTGTATTGAACTGTTTCTTTAAAGCATATGAGCGATTCCATGAAATTTTGATGGAGGTAAGCCATATGAAGGAGGAGGAAGAGAAGGAGAAGGAGAAGGAGGAAGAGAAGGAGAAGGAGAAGGAGAAGGAGAAGGAAAAAGAAAACAGTGAGCAGTGATGTATTAAATTTACAAAATTCTGAAGCATTTTGGACATTTGATATTGATTCTATTGTTGAGCTATCGGATTGATAGTATGATCTATATATACAGTGTTGCAGATGTGATCATAGATATGGAAAATGCTTGTTGGGAAAGAAAGTGTTGAGATGGGTTCTTTGGCTTTTACATGAATTGCTGGGCTAATGGTTTTTCACATCATTAAAATCTATCAGTTCTGGACTTCCAGTTTGCAAGGCTTTGGCAGCAGCAGGAATCCGTGATTGTGCGTGGTTTCTGCTGTGTTCGCTGCTGGAGTGCCCCTGATCCAGCTGGATTTGGGGGCTATAGTTACCCCGCAGAGGTAACTGAAGATAAGGGAGAACCAGCAGGGGTCCAGGGGAATTGCAACCCCCCTCCTCAGCTGGCTTAACTCCCTTTTCTGAAAGCAGTGGAGCGGCGGTCAGCAATGGCTGCCACAAAGAAACTTTCATCCAGATAAGAATGTGCAGGAGGAAGCTGAGAAATTGAAAGTTTTTGGCTAACTGGGATAATAAGTAACATTTAAATACCCTGGAATTTAAGTTTCATTAAGAAGATTAATCATTCCTTGAAGATTGGAAAAAACGCGCGAATGAAAGAAAAAAGGAAAGTCTTGTCTTTGTTTCTCACTTTCCTTCCTTTACGGGTGATAGCAATGAATTGCGAAGAAATCAGAAAAACCCATTTTGTCATCACAGGGAAATCCTTAAAAATTAAGCCAAAAAGGGGACAATAAAGATTTCTGAGCATTGGAGGGAAGAAAAAATAAACAAACTCTTTTTTGCTATAAGTGGGAAGGGAGAGGAAAGAAACTAATAATATAAGAGTTTTGTTGGAGGAGGTCTGCTTGGAAATTTATAAGATCAGAGCATTAAACTGTAAACAATACATAACAACTGATACTTATTTTGCTTCGAACGTCATCAACCCCAGGGATAGAGTCAAAGGCTCAATAAAAGAAGAAAGCGTACTAAATGAAAACAAATCTGTGTGATATTTGAACTTGTCTCCTGGTGACTTTGGGGCTCTTGGTAAATCATGTATTGTCGAAAGACTAACAAAGGCACATATTTGGGTTGTAAAAAAAAAGTTTTCACCAATGTGCACTACATTGTGATCGTCATGAATCTCGAAAATTGAACTTCTTCACAGACTAAAGCCTAAAAGATAGAGTAACAAGAAGGGAAGGGCGTTCCTCGTCGGAATCTCTGTTCTTTTCACGTTCTTTTTGAGAAATGGTCACTGAATTCCCTCTACCTTACCACGATCAACTCACACGAAACAAGAAGACTGGGTAATGAAGAAGCACAGGCACTCTTTACCCCAAACATGAACAAACAACTTTAGCTGGGGAAGAAAAGGGAAGATGCGGGGAAAGATGAATAGGAGAACTTAAAGATTTAAATAAAACAACGCCCAAACGAAAGGACCAAACAAATAACGGCTTGCAAATAAGTCGATACACCTCTGTTCGAAGGCAGCAGAAAAGAGAATTACAGAAGAAGTGAGAGATTAGAAAGGTGAGATTAGAGAGCAAGCGTGCGGTAAAAAGGCAGGATTGGGAGAAGAAAGGAAGGGAAAAAGGGAAGAGAAGTTACAAAGGTTTAAAACAAGATGTAAAGAAACAAGATTTATTCCAGGAATATGTCGGTAAAAATATGATTAAAAAAGAGATTCTGCAAAAGTACATAAGTGTTACGATGTTGTATTTATATTTGAAATAATGTTAGAAACTGGATTTAATAATAGAGCTTAATTTGCTATGGAATATTGTTTTAATTATATTATAAACTTATTACTCTTTTTTATTTTATAATATTAGTATGTAGCTTTTAGAATGTACTAAGCAGAATCAGAATGAAAAGTATATATTTCTTTTAAGTGTTAAATTTAAGGGAAAGATTTAAAGGCGTCATACTTATATCAGTGATTGCGAGGAGAAATTTTGTATTAATGAGAAAAAGGTGTAATAGAAAATTGAAATAGAACAGACAAAGATATGCGCATAATGATGTTTAAATTGAGATGAAATAAATAAAATAGAATTAAGAGAGTGAAAAGAATGAAAAGAGGGGGAGAGAAGCTATATAGAAAATGGTAGAATGGTAAATAAGATATGAAAATGAGATAAAATGTGAGCATGAATTCGAATTTATGTCTGTACAAAAAAGATGTAACCCAGGACTAAACCGCTTTCCAAAAAGAAGTTTTATGTTTTTATGTTTTGTGTTTTGTTTGTGTATGTTTATTGAAAATCAATAAATTTTTTATTAAAAAAAATCTATCAGTTCTTTTGGGGGAATAGTCTTTAGGATTTTTCTTTCCAAAGACCTTGTGTTTTTCTTTTCCACATGCAGGATTTGCTTGCTCAGCAGTTTATACCACCATGGATAGGAGTGGGGGAGAAAAGAAATAATTTCATTCTATTGCATTTGCTCTTGATTCTTGTTGGCTTGTTCTTATGGGTGATTTGATTTCCCCCCCCCTCCAAATCCATGTATTATTAAAGCCCTATTTGTCTCTGCATTAATCCTCTATGTATTTAATTAGTCTCAATTCTTTCAGCCTAGCTGTATGAAAAAAAGCAAAAAGTCAAATAAATGCAGCATATTATATATGGCTTAGCTCCTAATCTATCAGGAACCGTTAATGAGATCACTTTTTTTCATTTCAGCCCTTTTTGCCCCCAAGCCAATCAGAAACAATGCAGCACAAGCAGAATTATTCACTGTCTATGATGAGATGAGAATGCATGTGTTGATCCAGACACTTTGTGTCTCAAGAGGTAATAACTTGATATGACAGCAGCTACATATGTTACAGCACTCATTTGGGTGGGGGAAAAATGCTATCAATTCAGGAGATTTCTGGATCTTGTTCTTGCTTCAACCAACGGAAAATTAGCTGCAAGTTTCAAGTCATTTTATCGGCCATCACAAGCTGATTTGACAAGAGCTTGTATCTAGAACTTGCATCAACACTTGCCTTTTTCCTAGAAAGTGTAACATTTGGAGATAGCTTCCCAATTAATAAACTGGGGAATTGTCTGAACCTAAGTTCATTGTTAATAAGGACTCAGTGTAGGGATGCGGTGGCTCAGTGGCCAAGATGGTGAGCTTGTCGATCAGAAAGGTCAGCATTTCAGTGATTTGAATCCCTAGCACTGTGTAATGGAGTGAGCTCCCATTACTTGTCTCAGCTTCTGCCAACCTAGCAGTTCAAAAGCATGTAAAAATGCAAGTAGAAAAATAGGGACCATTTTGGTGGGAATATAACAGCGTTCTGTGCACCTTCGATTTTAGTCATGCTGGCCACATGACCATGGAGGCGTCTTTAGACAGCACTGGCTCTTTGGCTTTGTAATGGAGATGAGCACTGCCCCTAGAGCTGGAAATGACTAGCACGTATGTGCAAGGGGAACCTTTACCTAAGTTAATTGTACAGTTGAGAATTAATAATGGTGAGGGTGACATCTGGCTCAACAACAGCATCCATAGATTTAGATTTCAAACACTAAGCAGATGAAAAGCAAATCCAAATAATAATCACTCATCCTCATCAATCAATGTGAGTGTGGGCACTCAATCTTTAAGTGGGTTCAGCTTGCATTTCCCTAAGTGGGAGGTTTACTTTTTAGAGCACCAGCTTGTCCACCAACTCAGGTTTAATGCTTTAGGGTGTGTGATGAAGGTGCCATGGGGTTACCAGGTCTGTTGAACATGCTCTTGCTTGAAATGCTGATTGGTAGACAATGTTTCAAGACTACCATGGTCATTTGACGAACCTGACACTACAAATTTGTGTAGAAATATTCATGCTTCCTGTTTTATCAGTATAACACAATGTAGGACAAAGACATGGCAATTTCCAAGCTTGAATATCTGTTGCAATGCAGCGCATTGTTCTTCTAGGAAAGGAAAATGAAAGATTTATAAATGTTTTCAGAGAAGCTCGCTAAAATAAGTTAAATGTTTATTAGTATATTAAATGTATTGGTAAATAACATAATTATTCCAGCAGTCCCCGTCCTGAGTGAGTAGCAAAATGTGAAAGTAGTTATGAATTTTCAAACTAGTCTCTAGAGTTTCATTTCATGTTCAGAAAGAACATTTTATACTATTGCATTTAACATGTTCTCAAGTGTACTTGCAACATTTGATTTAACATTTTTGTCAAATAAAGAGGTTTTAGAGCTGGTGCTCCAGATCCAGATGTCTACTTAATTCATTAAGTACTGAGGCTGTCAAGTTGCAGCCCCTTGAGAATATGAAACCAGACATCTTTAATATTTCATTCTAAGGACTGAATTACACAGACTTTTTTGTTGCTAATTGAACAT
The DNA here is from genome assembly GCA_004320025.1 of Laticauda laticaudata. Classification (NCBI taxonomy): domain Eukaryota; kingdom Metazoa; phylum Chordata; class Lepidosauria; order Squamata; family Elapidae; genus Laticauda; species Laticauda laticaudata. Next base: position 41,331 of record BHFT01004002.1, on the reverse strand, counting down.
TATGCTGCCCCATACTGGCTATCTTCTTCCTAGTATGAACAGTGAATTCAAAATTAAATCATGACTAAAAGTAACATGAGCTGAAGCAGTTGAAACTTTATCCTGAATGCAGGGTTAAAGCAACAGAAAAGGGAATATATTTAGACCATAAAAAAGTAAGAATGCCTTTATATTCCAGGAAGGATCTCTATGCTTGACATTTTATTAAATTTCTAATGGTCCTTCTTCCTTTATTGTCCCAGTTTTGTATAATCTGATAGATCCAGATAAATAATTCTCTTTCCATGAATTATCTGGAAATACTACAGTTGCCACCAGTTGTCACCATCCAAAATGACAAGTAAAATGTGACTGCTTAGACTATAAAATGGATAACATTATATCAGATAGAGATGAAGGTCCTTTAAGGTCTCATGCTGTTTCCCTTTGCTAATTTCAACAAAGGGTTGTGTTACTTTTGCCCCATTCAGCAATGATGGTGAACTGCAATTCATCTGTAGGTTATAATTTATCAGCCCTAGTTACATTTCAGTCATATTGGTATGGTTGATTCTCTAGCCCAGGAATCCCCATACTTGGAAACTTTAAGACTTGTGGACTTAAACGCCCAGAATTCTCCAGCCAGCTATTCTGGGAGTTGGCAAGTTTGGAGACCTCTGCTCTAGCCATATGAAGTGTAAGTGGTCTTCACATCACACAAAGTTTATTATTATATAATCATATTTTCAAGAAATATCTGTCCTTCCCTTTCTATCAGCTCTTCAAGACAAACAAGGTCAAGAAACAGAATATTGAAAGCCTGTTCAAGTTTCTCTTGAATAGACAACAAGGAGATGCCACCTCAGTTTACTGTGGTGCCTTTGCCCCCCCTTCCCCATCCCCAACGTCCCTCAAGATTCATTGGTCTCTCAGTAGGACTGAAAATAGAGCTTCCTATTCTGAGAGGGAAGATCAATAGCCTTTTTAAACAGATGGAAGCACAACTGGGACTGGAGAAGGCCTATGGAGAATCATATTAGAGCCTCCTGGAAGATATGGCTGCTTTGATCCTTCAAGTTGCACTATTTACGCCAATATGTTACAAAATCAAATTAAAAGATGGAGGAAGGAGACTGTCAAACAAGGAGTAACATTAAAGGAGGATTTGGCTGAAGGATCCAACCTCCCTTATACTATTTGGAAGACCCTGCATAGATTAAGAATTGAAATGCCTGAATATAAAACCAACATGCTGAAGTGGACACTCTTAGAGGATAACAACATGCTATGTGAATGTGGAGATACATAGAGCCCACCCATCTGCTGGCAGGTCAGCTACTACCAGAAACATGTACCAATAATGTATTATTTTTTGGCCAATGCCAAAGCCAACAAGGTGGCTTGATTCTGGTAGTTTAAAGTTTAATCTAAACACAGAAGAAGAAAAAGAAAATACGTCTCTCAAATCTATTATATCACGCATGCACACACATGATTATTTGTGGGATCAATTAGTTTGAATCTCATTCTATATGTATTTGTTACTGAAGTTTCCTTAAACATATGGATGGAGAGGTTTTTGTTTTTGTTTTCCACTGTGCTAAATCACTGCTCAGGCTAATCCAGTATAATTTACTTTGACTGATGAACCTTTCCACTTCAGAGATTCTTTCTTAGCTCTATTTAAGAATGGAAATGGAGAGAGTTACAAGAAATGTGTGTACTGAAAAGCTATAATCTATTAAAAGGCTGAAAATTTTCTATTTCTCCATCTTTGAAACATTTTCCCCATTAAAACATTTTCCCCATTCAATAAAAAAATGAAAAACAACAGAGAATGAAGGGAGGGAGGGAAGAAGGAAGAAAGAAAAGAAAGATATGTAATAGTAGATGAACAGAACAGAATAGAATACTTTATTGGCCAAGTGTGATTGGATGCACAAGGAACTTGTCTCCAGTGCATAAGCTCTCAGTGTAAATATGAACAACAACATAATATAATTACAATAATTATACCAATAAGTGAAGGTTGTAGAAAAGGTGAGAAGGATAATAGTAATACATCCATACTATATGAGTAAATATCATTAGACATATGACAGTACTGTGGGGAATTAGGTGTTCAACAGAATGATGCCACAAGGAAAAAAACCTGCCTCTGGGTCTAATTGTTTTGGCATCCAATGCCCTGTAAGCAACAACCTGAGAGGAGAAGTTGAAAAATTTATGTCCAGGATATAGATATTTTCTCAGCCCTCTTTCTGACCTGGGCAGTATACAGGTCTTCAGTGAAAGGCAGGCTGGTTGTAATTCTTTTTTCTGAAGTCCTAACTATCAGTTGAAGTCTGTATCTATCCTTTTTGGTTGCTGTATTAAATGCAACAGTTGACAGACTCAATAATTCATTTGTAGGACTGTATCAACAGCTCCTGGGGCAATCTGAATATATCTCTACTCTAGGTATTTTCACTTTTTTTTTTCAAGGATGGGTCCTACATACGTTACAAAATGCATACAATTGTTCAGCTCCATTTCTATGGAAACCAGAGTTCAAATTTGCAGCTCATCACTCCAAAAATTACATCTGAGATTTTCTTGAGGTTGGGGTGGGATTGGTTTGGGGTAAGGAATTTAGGTATCCCTTGATTCCACAAATCTAAATTATTCAAGAATCAACCCTCCTCTTCTCACTCTGCCTTCTCACTATTCCAGTTAGCAGAGTTGACATATTCATGACATCAGAGAAAAAAGACACAGAGTAATATACTGTATATATTTATAGTCTCTTGCCATTGTTTAATAGAAAAAAAGGAAAACATGATCAAATCATTAACGTCACTCTATTGCAATTTATAAAGTCTGGGAATTGGTGCAGAATTTCAGTATTCACTAGGATAAAAAAGAACTACTGGATTTGTGCAAATAGATACAGCCCAAAATGAATTCTATTTTTGTTATACATGTGTAGGTGCTATACATGATGGAACTCACTCACAAAAGTTTTATTGGAAACCCTTCAAGAAAAAGGCAACACTATTGTTAATATTTATTAGACCTTCACTTTGTTTTATAGCAACATGTTGTATGACCTTTTTTATGAGTTCCAAAGACATTTTATAAGCCATTTATTCCCAGGATTTTATATAACTTTAGAAGAACTAATAAAGATGTGCACAATCTTATTCAAGTAAACAAGAAGAGTAGAGGAAAGCATTTAGGATTAAAAAGAATCCATGCTCTATTAAAAGAGGGAAAAAAATGAAAGCATATTTCCAACAGATAAGCATGGCATCTAAAGGCCCTGTGTGCAACGGATGCAAACGTTTGTAAAAAGGACACAGCGGACGAGAAAATGTTCCATCCGTTGTTATCCGCTCTCAAAAGGGGGAAAAATTTGCATAAACAGAAGCAGATAACACGGAAAGGAACGACGGGGGAGGACGCAGAGCGGATGGAAAGTGGATGCGGAATAGAAGCCTAGCAGATGGAAGTGGATGAAGCGGATGGCACATCCGCTAGGCTTCCGGGAGCCTCAGCAAAGCGGATGCAGAACGGATACAGCGGATGCAAGTGGACGCCGAGCGGATGAAGCGGAATGCGCAGTGGATGCACAGTGGATGAAGCGGATGCAGAGTGGAAGCCTAGCGGATGCCTAGCGGATGCCTAGCGGATGCCTAGCGGATGCCTAGCGGTGCCTAGCATTCACTGCGAATGCGGGGGGATGTATTCCGTCAGCCCCACAGATATAAAGGGAAGCAGCTCCCAAGCAGGTCACCATTCAGAGGAAAGACCTGATCCGACACATCGAGTGCTTCTTCCAGCCTGCCCTGCCTGCATGCCTTCCTGACAGACTTCCTGCAAGCCTTCCTGCCAGCTGCCTGTCAGCCTGCCTGCCAGCCTTGGTGCATGCCTTCCTGCCAGCCTGCCTGCCTGCCCGCCTCCCTGCCAGCCAGCAACCCCACAACCATGGGGAAGAAGAGAAAGCCTCAGCCATCTGCTGCCAACCCTGGAAAGAGGGACAGGGCCACCCTCCCACCCCCTGGCCCTCACTCTGCTTTCTGCTGCGGGGCTTCTGTAGCATGGGCTCGCTCTTCTGTGGCTGGGGCTTCTGCTGCTTTTGCTTTCTGGAGAGGCTGATGCTGCTGCTTATGGCGGTGGTGCTTCTGTGGCTTACTCTGCTGATGCTGCTTATGCGGGTTGCTTCTTGCTGCTTCTGCTTCTGGAGGCGAGCTGTGCTGCTGCTCTGATGGTGGTGCTTCTGCTGATGCTGCCTTCTGGAGGAGCTGATGATGATGCTTCGGTGGTGGTGCTTCTGCTGGTGCTTACTCTGCTGTAGCTGCTCCTCATACTGCTGTCCTGCTCGTCCTGCTCGTGCTCCTGTCTTGCTCATCCTGCTCGTGCTCTGGTCTTGCTGGTCCTGCTGTCCTGCTCGTCCCTGGTGCTCCTGCTGGTGCTGCTGGCTGGTGGTGGTGTGGAGGAGCAGCCCCTACAACCTGGAAGCCCCTCTGATGAGGGCCCATGTGGTCCTGCCAAAGGAGGAAGAGGCATATTGCGGGAACAGTAGAGGAGGCAATACTCCATTGAGGAGGAACACAAGGTGAGGTGCTGGAGTGGCTGAGAGAGAATGACATCTATGCAGAAGGGACCACCTCTCTACAGTGACACCAAAAGGAAGCAGGCTGCTTGGAGAGAGAAGGTGGAGAGTCTGGGCTACACATCGGGATGTGCTTCTCGGCTGGTGGAAGAACATGCACACCTGGTACGGAAGCTGCACCTACAAGAAATCTGGCCAGGCCACGGTTAAGCTGACGGACAGAGAGACCTACGTCATGGCCAGGTGCAGCTTCCTGGAGGATGAAGTCCGCCACTGAGGAGCAGCAGCAGCCCCTCTTCACTTTCTCACAGCCCTGCTGAGAGCCAGTCCTCTTTCCGGCCAAGAGTCAGCTCCTGTCTCCAGGCAGGTTTCTGTGAGCGTCCCACGGCGGAGAACCCGCGACAGTGTTTTAACCATGGTGAGCGCATGGAGGACTCCTGGGCAGTGGAGAAAGGAGATGGCACTTCCACACAGCCCTACCCGCATCCACCCCCAGCTCCACCTCCACAGAAGAAGGGGCAGAGCCACACTGTCCTCTGGAGATCAGGGACACCATCCGGAGCAGCATCAATCTCCTTTCTCAGCTGGTCCACACTGACCCTCATCCTCCAAACCGCAAGCCCTTCCTCACCTATGTCACCGAACCCTCACGGACATGGAGGAACCCCAGTACAGGTGTGAAGGACCGAATCACCGAGCTGCTTCACAGGCCCTCACCTACAGGGCTACGGCTACCAGGAAGGTCCAGCAGCACAGGCAGCAGCCCTTCCCAGTCAGGAACAGAGTCATCGGACGACACCGTGCACCGTTCCACCGATGCCACCCACGCCAATTGATGCCACCGACGACATCGATGCCACCCACGCCACAGATGCCACACGCCAGTCTTACACAGCTGCAGACCAGACAGCCCCACACACTGCTCCTTCCTTCTCCACCCCACGCCAAGCCTGGCCTCAGTACATCTGTCCTCGATACTAGGGCTGATCACCCATGGATGGAGGAAGGAGCTTTCAACATCACGGGGCTGAGCCAGCTGAGCCAGACCCAGAGGAACGTGCCCCACCCAGTCCAGGTCTTCTCCTCCACCTCAGGTGATGTCCTCCCATTCCAAGGCTTTCCACAGCCCTCACCTACCAGGGCTATGGCTACCAGGAGTCCAGCAGCACAGGCAGCAGCTTTTCCCAGTCCAGGCACAGAGTCATCGGACAACACCGTTGCTACCGGTCCACTGGATGCCACCGATGCCACCCACACCACAGATGCCAGCCACGCCAGTCCTCACACAGCTGCAGACAGACAGCCCCACTACACTGCTCCTTCCTCCACCCCACAGCCAAGCCCGGCCTCAGTACATCTGTCCTCGGACTGGGCTGACACCCATGGCATGGAGGAAGGAGCTCTCAACATCACGGGGCTGAGCCAGCTGTCTGAGAGCTTCCTCAACACACAGTCACCTCTTTGTCCTCTCGGGGCCAGGCACCTCCAGAGCACCTGGACCCTTCACCCCTGAGACTGGCACACCTCCGAGTGACATTAGAGGAGTGCCGAGACTGGGTGGCTACCTGTAGACTTTATTTGGACACTTGACTTGGGTCAATTTTTCTTTTACAGCTTGTTATTAATAAAGTTTATCTTTTCTTCACACATTGCTTCATTTATTTTTTTCAAATAAAGTCTTGGTGGAAACTTTTAGAAATGGTTTTAAGCCTTTGAATGCTTGTGGGATGGGTTAAGATAGCAGTGGATGGGCAGGGATACCTTTGGGATGGGTAAGGATAGCAGTGGGATGGGCAGGGATACCTTTTGGGATGGGTAAGGTTAGCAATGGGATGGGCAGGGATACCTTTGGGATGGCGTTAAGATAGTTGTGGGATGGGTTAAATAGCTGTGGGATAGATAAACCTCCAGTGCAAGCATAGGTGGGACTCTGTGGTCCACCCTCCCAGGTGCCACACCTATGGCCCTTCATTATCAATAACAATTAAAGCATTCATCAACACATTTCAACATAAACACAACTCTTTATTAAATGCCCTGCTCATTGTAGCCCACCAACATACATGGCCCAAATCTCATCAGTGTGATGAGACAGGCTTAAGGAAGCATCCATTAATCATCTATCATCCTGTCTTGCCACTCCACTGCTCCAGCTGGGAGTTGCACCAGTGTCTCAGGAGGTTTGTGCTGCTTCTGCCCTTCACGTTGAGGCCTCTGTTGGGGCCTTGCACATCCTCAGTGCCTATCAGGTTTTGCCCTTGCCTCCATTCCCCAGGCTCCATGTCCCCATTGCCTTGTTGGAGGTTCCACGAGCCTGTTCTGCAAGACTGGGTAGCGGGTGTGCATGAGATGTGCAGGATGCAGCAAGCTTCCACGATCCTCTTCACGGTCTCTGGGCGATGCTGCATGGTGGTGGAGAAGTACTGGAACCTTGTGGCCAGGATGCCAAAGGTTGTCTCCACCACCCACCTTGCCCTGGACAGCCTTTAGTTGAAGATCTTCTCTTCACGGGTGAGGTGTCTTGAAGTGTAGGTCTTCATGAGGTAGGTCTGAGGGAGAAGGCGTCATCCCCCATGATGAAGTAGAGCACATCTTGTGTGTCGTTGGGCAGGGGTTCTGGATCTGGGAAGCCCATGATGAGGTTGCGTTCCAGCCCCTCCTTGAGGACACTGACGTTTTATACCTGGGCATCTGAAGCTGACCCGTTGCCTAGCATCGATGTACATGAACTTGTAGTCAGCATTGACCATGGCGAAAGAGGATGATGCTGAAGAAGCCCTTGTAGTTGAAATAAGATGGACCCCGACTTGGCTGGAGCTTTGCAGGCCACATGCTTGCCATCTATTGGCTCCAACGGTGTGGGGGAAGTTCCACCTCTGATACCACTGCTCTGCAACTTTCTTCCAGCCTTCTTCATGGAGGGGCACCGGAGGAGCTCCTCCAGGTATTCTTCGATGATGGCCTGCACCACTTCTCTGACCACAATGCTTGATGGTGTTGTGTTTGGCACCGTCCAGCTGTACTGCATGCTCCTGTAGGTGGTCCTGAGGCCAGGTGGTGCAGAGTCAGTGCCACCTTGAGGCCAGGGTCCAGGCTGGGCCGGAAGTTGGTATTTGCCTTGGTCAACCTGGGTGTCAGCCGCTGCACAACTTCGTCAAACATGGCTGGAGCATCCTCATGAAGTTCTGGAATGCACGAGTGTATTCTTCCTGAGACTACCATCAGCTTGTTGTACAGTCCGTACTCTGTCTTTCTCCCGATCCATTTCAGACCCATGACGCTCTTTGCCGCTTCCTTTTCTTCCCATAGTAGAGTTCGCAGAGCCTGTAGATGGCTTCGCACTGTTGCAGAACGATGGTGGCTACCAAAAGGAGTTTGTTACGATCCATGGTGGACATGACTGGATGCTGTGGAGAGGAAGAGGCAGATGAAGCTGCAGAGGTCTGCACAGCTGGGCTGCTGGGCTGAAAGTGGAGATCCAGGTTAGTTGCTCCCCCTTTTTATAGGCAATATAGGTTTCCACATGTGTCCCTTTGCATCTCTAGGCACCTCTAGACATCCTTAATATCCGAGATAGGCCCCTGTGAACGTTTTTTCATTTAAATGCTTCTTTTGCGATTGCTTCCGCTTTCATCCTTTCTCCATCCATGCTACTATGCTGCGCGTCCGTTCCGCTTCCTCCCTGCGTCCGTTTATTGCTGGAACAGATGCGAGTTGTGCGGATGCACAGTGGATGCCTGGTGGATATAGCAGATGAGTAACAGATGCAGAACAGATGTCCCCCATATGCTAGTGGATGCAGAACGGACGCGTTGGATATATTTTCCGCTCAAAAGTTGAGCAGCTCAAACCTTCTTTTGAGCGGATGAAATGTCAATAGACAGATGCTGGACGGATAGAGAGGAAGCAAAATGGAGGCAGTGAGCACAGAACGGAAGCATCGCGTAACCAACCCAACGGATGGCAAGTGTTTTTCTCCATTTTACATCCTCTTTCCATCCGTTGGTGCAGTGTGACAGGGGCTTAAGATGTGGAAAAGATGGTGAATACCAATGCAAAGGTATTTTAAGAGCTAACCATTTAAGATATTCTATGATATCAATACAACAAGTATTGGAATTGCAAAATTATGCATGCAAAAGTTCTTGTTAGATGCTGCTACTAACATAGGAATGGGACACTGAAGTCATTCAGAAATGTGAGCCAAATATTAGAGGCAGTTGTAACTTTGAGAATGGATCATAAGCAGGGGTGGGCTGCTGGGGGTTTTCAGGGGTTCAGGAGCTAATCTCATCTAGCTAAGATTCTACATAGCTTGGAGAACTCCCAAATCCCACTCTGGCTAGCTCTCCCCACCCTCCCCCTCCCTTTCCAGAAGTCCCCATGTGGCCCATTTTGGATGCAGGTAAATGCAGGGCTCACACAGAGGTTTGGGGGAGGGTTAAAAACAGGCCTCTTGGAAGTTTGGGAAGGCAGGAAATGGGCTGTTTCTGGCTTTCAGAGAACCTCCAGAGCCTGGGGAGGCCATTTTTGCCCTCCTGGAGGCTTGAGGAAAGATGCTGGAGCCCAGGGAGGGCAAAAAGCCCCCCCTTGCTGTAGTGCAGGAGGCCGACTAGGCCACACCCACCGTGGCCACAACCAGGCAGAGAACCCATTGCTAAAATTTTTTAAGCCCACACCAATCATAAATAGCTTTTTAGAAGTCCATCAGAACTTCAAATGGTCCTTAAATGACTGGTCATAAGATAAGAACTACCTGTACTTCAGGATCTCCTATGCCTCTAACAAGAATCTTAGAAGTCTGCTGCCTAGTTTTCAGAGGGTTAGACTGTATCACTTAGCTACCATCCGCTTTTGATTTTACTGACACCATCTGCTCCTGCCAAATGAGAGGAAAATATGTTTGTGCTCTCAAAATATGTTTGTGCTCTCTTTTTGTTGAGGAAAATCATGTCTAGAAAATCATTATTTTCTAGTTTTAGATTTTTCTAGTTCTAGATTTTTCAAATAGAAAAATCATTTTCTATCATGTAGAAAATCATTATTTTCTACCACTGAAATTATACTATTTTGCACTGAGCAATAATTTGAAATCAGGAGTATTTCAAATATGGTTGGAAGCAAATCTTTCTTTTAATCTTTTTGGTTGGAACGATATACAGTTACTATTCTCTTTCTTGAGGATGGTAAAATGGGCTTAGTAAAATACAGACAACAGTAAAGTATTGTTCTATACATTTCATTGCAAATGGTCACAGAGTGAACTGTGCTGCAAGGTTTTATACACCAACATATTTTTGTCATTTTTCTTCTTGACTGTAAAATGTAGACTTTTCCCCTGGGGTATTATATTTCCAATGAACAAGGTAATGACATTTTTGCAGAATGCAGTAAAGCTTACTGAAATTTTACTTTGGGAGCTTATTAGAGGGAATAAATTCCAGTGAATCAATAATAAGTTTTTGTTACTGAATTTAAGTTATAGCACTGTGAAATCTTCACTTGAAATTTAGGATGTATTTGAATTTTCCTATGAAGCCTCTTCACAAATATGCATTCAAGACTGAGAAGGCTGGCATTTATTATTAACAGCTACATGAATGGAAAACAAAGCATAGGGACCAGAATTTCTATTACTCAACAAGGTGGTTGTTAAGTGAGTCATGCCTGATTTTATGACCTTAGTTTGGCCACAATTGTCAATAACTGCAATTGTTAAATGAATCATGCAGATGCTAAGATTTAGGAAGAGTTCAGAGAATATCAGTAAAAATTGTATGTGGTCTAGAGCAGGGGTGTCAAACTCACATCATCACAGTGGCATCATGTGATGTATCGGGACTTTTTTCCCCTTTGCTAAACTGGGCATGGGCATGGACAGTGCATGACACATCTGGCCCACGGGCCAGGAGTTTGACAGCCCTGGTCTAAAGGATAAACCATGCAATGGATGTTTAAGGGAATTAGGTATACCCAGCCTAAACAAAGAGAAGATTTTAGGGGTGGCATGACAGTTGTCTTTTGGTACTTGAGGGGTTGAAACAGAGAAGGGTTGCCTTATTGTCCAAAGCACCAGATGGCAGGAGAAGAAGTGACAGGTGGAAAGTTATCAAAGAGAGATCCAATTTGGAACATAAAGGAAAATTTCCTGACTGTAAGAATAATTAGCAATGGAACATCTTGCTTTCCAGAGTTATAAATGTTCTATCGCTGGAGGTTTTCAATAAAAAATGGATACCAATTTATCCAACTTATTTTCCAAGGGAGGGTCAACTTATTTTCCAAAACATCTGAGGGCAGAACAAAAAATAATGGATGGAAGTTAATCAAGGAGAGAAGCAATCTGGGATTAAGGAGAAATTTTCTAACAGTGAGAACAATTAACCAATGGAACCTAGCCTTCAGAAGTTGTGGATGCTTCATCCCTGGAGATTTTTAAGAAAAGACTGGACAACCACTTGTCTGCAATGGTATAGAGTCTCCTGGTTCAGTGGGAGGGGGTTGGATTAGAAGATTCCCAAAGTCCCTTCCATCTCTATTCTATTTTAGTTTCTAGATTCAATCTGGAACATATTTGAAACGTCCTGGCTGTAAGAACTATTAATCAAAGGAACAGCTTGCTTCCCAGAGTCATAGGTACTCCATCACGAGAAGTTTTCAATAAAAGATTGGACAGCCATTTGTCCAGGATGGTATAAGCTTTCCTGACTTTGGTAGAAATTTGGACAAAAAGACCTCCAAGGTCTGTTCCAGCCCTATGATTCTATTCTATTCTGTTCTGTTCTATTTTCTATTTTTAACTTCTCCCATTGACTTTGCTTGTCAGAAGCTGGCTGTTAATATATGCTGATTGCCAAGTGCCTGAACTTTGATTATGTGACTGTGGGGGATGGTTGTAAGTTGTACTACTTGTATATCTCAAGAGTCATGTTTATAATGGCAATCAATTGGCTCAACTTACTCAGCCTTCCCCCTCTTGTAATGGAACAATAAGAGGTACCTTTTCTGTGATAAGTGATTTTACATAAAATTATCATTTAAAAATAATTCCATAATTTCTCCACATCTGAAGTGGAATAAACATTCTGAAGCAAATTATAGTGCTGAAAACAAGGGAGCATGCTTCATGCACTGTTGCTCTGATAAATTGATGTATAGAATGTAGTTGTAAAACTCAGACAATGATGTTGTCTCAGGTGTGGTTTCTACTAGCATGTGATAGAAACTTCTGGTGCTTCCTTAGCTCAAGAAAGTGAAGCCCATGCTGCCAAGGATACTACAAGAATGATATTTCATAGAACACTGTTGAATCAATGCAATACAAAATTTCTGTCTACCCATATGAACTGTGATTGTAATTTTTGTTTGATTTGTGAATTCTGTCTCAGGCTCAGCTCCCAATTAAATAGATCACCCCCAAAATGAAAAACTAGAGCTGGAAGTGAATGCAATAGGGATGCAAATCAAAATAAATTAGATTTTGCAGAGAAAGTATGCTGTGGGTAGTGGCAGCTAGGGATCTACGTTTGGTCAGTTCCAGGAGACAGAATCAGGTTGTCCCCATTTTTTCTGGTATTCTGAGAGGCCCTTAAGACTTAATTATGTGACCAGGCCTAGCTCTCCCATAAAACCAGAGATTTGTCTAGATGGCTCCATTGTGTGGATTTTTATTTCCTTCAAATATGATTTGTATTCTAACTTTTTTTTTTGAAAATTTTATTGATTTTTAAAAACAAACATAAACAAACAAAACATAGAACATAAAAACCTATAACATCTTTTTTGAAAGCAGCCTAATTCCGGGTTACATCTCTTCGTACAGACACAAATTCAAGTTCATGCTCATTTTAGTATGCGCTTTCATATCCTGAATACCATCTACATTTTCTATCTAGCTTCGCTCCTTTTTTAATTTCTTTATTTTATTTTTTGATTTCATTTTCAATTCAAATCATTGACTTATATTCTTTGTCTTGTCCTGTTTCAGCTGCTCTATTATCTTTCTCATTAAAAAAAAACAAACATAAACCAAACAAAAACACAGAACATAAAAAAACATAAAACATCTTTTTGAAAGCAGCTAATCCCGGGTTACATCTCTTTCGTACAGACAAAATTTCAAGCTTCGATACTCATTTTAGATACCATTCATATCTTTGTTACCATTCTACATTTTCTATCTAGCTTCTCTCTCTTTTAATTTTCTTATTTTATTTTATTTTATTTCTCCGTCTCAATTCAAGCACTGTACTTACATTGTTTGTCTGTCTTGGTTTCAACTGTCTATTGATCTTCTCTCATTAAACAAAATTTATCTCTGTAATCACTAATTGGGTATGAACGCCTTTATATCTTTTCTCCCTAAAGTTATTAAACACTTAATATAATACATAACTTGGTTGGATTCTGCCTTTGGTACATTCTAAAAACTACACAGTACATTTTTAAAAAAAAAAAAATATTAAATTATATAATATAATTAAAACAAACAAATCAATACCAATTCAATTCTATCATTAATAATAATATTTCAGTTTAAATCTTAGACATTTTGCACATTACTTTTAAATATTATATCATACTTCTTATGGAACACTTATAACTATTCCATAGTTGGCTTTCCCCGACCTTCACTTTATTATTTTATAAAACATTGAATAGTTAAAAGTGTGCCCATTCCTTTTCCTAATGCAATTCTCTCATTTATTTCATTTCTTTTGCGTCTTTTTATTCACAAAAGGGTTCACTGAATTACACTGACTCATTTTAACCCACTTTTTAATCATATTTTAGTTCCAATTTTTCTAACATTACTTCTAATACAAAATAACAATACAATCTTATTACCTTACAGAATCCCTTTTTCAGTTAAATTTTCACCCATTCTTATTGTTTCACTTTCTCTTCTTGGATCTACTGTTTAGTTGCAGGAATTCCAGTTAAAACGTATCTTGTAGAAGTCTTATTTAAATTCAACTTTTTAATTCTTTCAATTCCAGGCAGACTCCTCCTTCAAAATCCTGCCTTAGATCTTTTCCTCTCCCTTCCCTCTTTATAAAAAAAAAAAGGAAGTTTTTAGTGTTCAGAAATCTTTCTTATCCCTTGCGCATTTAATTATATTTCCAGTTTAATTACCTAATGGGCCAGAAGCGAGATTTTTCCAATTTTCTCATCAGCTCTCTTCCGCTATTGTCAACGTATGGGAAGGAGAAGTGGAAGAAAAAAGACTTTCCCTTTTCACTTCATTTTCTGCTTATGACTTCTTCTTTGGAGCAATGTATCTTTCATGAAATTTAAATTCCAGGATACCTTGGTTGTTACTTTTTGTCCCGGTCAGCCAAAACTTTCACTTCTTAACTTCCTCCTGCACTTTCTTTTCCAACTGAGTGCTTCTTTGAGACAGCCATTTCTGACCACCGCTCTTACCACCTTTGGGAAAGGGAATTTAGCCAGCTGCGGAGGAGAGATGTGGCTCCACTCAATCCTGCTGGGGTTCCCCCATCTTCGCCACCTCTACAGGGTGGCTTAGCCCCAAAGCCAGCTGGCTCGGGGCTCTCCAGTGGCAAGCCCAGGCAGAAACTGCGCACGATCGCGGATTCCTGCTTCCCGCCAAAGCCCTGCAAACCGGAAGTCCAGGTTTAATTTCGATGTGCATTCTAACTTTTTAAGATATTTATTACTATAGCCTTTTTCATTTGCATTTGCTGTTTTTACTGTATATCTTCACTTTTTTATCTATTGTTTTGTGCTGCCCAGATTCACTTTGGGTATTTATATAATTTTGATAGATAAATAAATAAATTTGGGATCTGGCCAATAACTTAGGACTCCTGTCATCATGAAATATTCTATAATTGCTAATGACAGTGGTAAAGTGGTGGATGTCATTTTTCTTCTTTTAGCAGGGCATACAGGTTTATTAGTGATATTTAATAAACATTATTCAAAAGAACATCAGCATTTTATTTTAAATACTGTATTACTAATAAGGGAGAGCATGGTTTCTCAGTGGCTAAGATGTTGAGCTTGTATACAGCTGTAAAACTGATTGTTTGATTTTGAGACCCGAGTGCTGCGTTGATGGGGTGAGCTCCCATTACTCACCCTGGAGCCTGCCAACCTAGCAGTTCAAAAGCTTGCCTTTATAGGGGGGTTCCTCAGAAACTGGGGGAATGGTATAAAACAGTTGTAGAATTGGATGTTGGGTTATGGGAAATTCGTCCTACATTCAAAGGCCCCAGAAAACAGAAGATGGGAGCATTAACAGCATGAGGAAAGATGGGAGAAGAGGGTAAAGGTAATGGTAGAGAAAGAGTGTTGATGAGATGTTTTTGATGTCAAGGTTTGGGACATCAGGCAGAAGACTGTCCATCTATAGAAACTGATTATAGAAAGCAAGTAGCTTGGGTTTCTGGCCCCACTAGTAGTAATGTACAAGGTAGTGGTATGGCACGTAGTATGAGACAAGGGTTGGGTAGATCTGAAAGATCTCAATGTGTATCACAAAAGGTGGATACATATGTAATGTCAAGTGGTTGAGAGAGGAAGACACATGATGGCCAACCAGCCAGAGTAGTCTCAGGGCTATATGATAGCAGAGAGGACAGACTGGAGGAGGAGAATTTGGTGAGTAATCTCATACGACCATTTATTATACCTGTAGCATTGGCGAATCAGATAAGAAAAGTAAGGGGTCAGTATGGAGCATTGATTGACACTGGATGTACTCGGTGTTTAATTAGTAAAAGGGTAGTTGATGAATTGCAGTTATCAGTGGAGGATTTGCCCAAGCCTATGCGATTTGAACAAGTGGATGGTTTGTTATTGGGTGGGGATCCTGCCACTGTAATGACAACCCCTGTCAAGCTGGAGATAGGGAGGCATTGGGAATCCTTACGATTTATCAGACATGTATCAGACATGTGGGAGGCACTCATCAGACATGTATCAGACATGTGGGAGGCACTCATTTTGGGTTTAATATGGTTAGACAAATGGAAACCCACGATATGGTGGGAGGATGGGTTCTGGAAGTTATGAATTGTAGTTGGCCCTACTCCTCCTCCATACATGCAAAATAGAGAAGCTATAATAGCTGTGGTTGAATTAGAACCAATACCCTACCCTGATGTACATAAAGATTTATCAGATGTATTTAATGAAAAGGAATGTGAAACATTACCACCACATAGAACAACGAATTGTGCAATTGATTTGATTCCTGGGGCGAAGTTTCCGAAACCTAGAATGTATGTGATGACTCCAAAGGAGATGGAAGAAATGAGAAAATACATTGATAAGAATCTGGCTCATGGGTTTATTCAACCATAGAGATCACTTATAACTGCCCCTGTTTTGTTTCGTGAGAAAAAGGATGGTGGGTTACACCTTTGTGTTGACTTTCATAGGCTCAGTGCTATTTGTGTAGACAATGTATACCCCTTACCATTAATCAATGATTTGTTAACAACCGGCCATTATTTCACTAAATTGGATTTATGTGAAGCTTACTATCGGGTTCAGATTAGAGAGGGGGATCAGTAGAAACTACTTTCATTTGCCCCCTTGGAAACTTCTATTTTAACATTATGCCATTTGGGCTGCAGGGAGCACCCACCATTTTCACGCAACTTATAAATGAAATAGTGCAAGAACATTTCTATCATGGCATCTTGGTATACTTAGATGATATCCTGATTTACACTAAAACAATGGAAGAATATATGGCATTGGTGCGAATCATTCTGAAAAAATTATTTGAAGCTAAGTTGTATGTTAAACTTTCGAAGTGTGAGTTTCATTGCATGTCGTTGGATTATTTGGGGTATAGAATATCAAAAATAAAGGATTAGAGATAGATCCCAACGAAGTAAAAGCAGTAGTTGATTGGAAAGCCCCAAAGACAAGAAAGCAGTTACAAAGTTTGCTAGGTTTCACGAACTTTTACCAGCAGTTTATTCCCAAATTCGCACAAATCGCATCACCATTGACAGAATTGTTAAAAACGAAACACCAATCACCAAGACCAAGGCATAGCCAATCCATAATGTGGTCAAAAGAATGTCAGCAAGCGTTTAAGAGTTTAAAAGCCTTATTTTTTCAAGAGCCCATTTTAAAACATCCCAATACTACTAAAAGTATTTTTAGTAGATGATGCAAGTGATATTGCTGTAGGAGCTGTCCTCCTGCAATATAACATGGAAGGACAGTTACAACAGTGCTCATATACATCAAGAAAATTTACAAGTACAGAATGAAGGTGGGCTATTGGGAGAAGGAGGTGTTCACTGAAAATGGGCATGGCGACATTTATTAGAACGATTAAAGGAAAAATTCAAAGTATAGACAGATCATAAAAATTTACAAGCTTTACAAAAGCCAAGAAAACTGTCCCCTAAACAAGTGAGGTGGGTTTTGTATTTTAAACATTTTGATTTCCAACTACGATATGTTCCTGAAGTAGAAACTTCATGGCGGATGCACTATCTCGAGTACCCCAATACAATTTATGTAACAATTTATGCAAGGTGGCAGTTCTGGTGGCTACATATAAGATCAGAAATTGAAATGTCATGTCTGTGTTACTGCGAAATGTCATGTCTGTGCTACTGCAAAACCGAGGGTCAGAAAACCTTTGGGACTATTACAAACTGTCTCAGATCCCAACTAGCCATGGCAAGATATCGCCATGGACTTTATTGTAGAATTGCCCAGCAGTAAGGGATACACAGTAATCTGGACTATCATAGACATGTTTTCAA
Source organism: Laticauda laticaudata (assembly GCA_004320025.1). Lineage (NCBI taxonomy): Eukaryota > Metazoa > Chordata > Lepidosauria > Squamata > Elapidae > Laticauda > Laticauda laticaudata. The sequence goes on along the minus strand of BHFT01004002.1, from coordinate 23,997 downwards.
AACAAGCCCATTTCATACCATGTAAAGGGCTGCCATCAGCAACAAAATTAGCAGACGTATTCATACGACACATATACCGACTACATGGGACACCCAGGAGAATAATTTCAGAGAGGGGCGTGCAATTCACTGCATGGTTTTGGAGAGCATTTGTACGTCTCTTAGGGTCTTCACAAAGTCTTAGCTCTGAATACCATCATAGCACTAACGGCACAGCTGAACAAGCCAATGCAATGACTAAGAGATATTTGTGATCATATGTGGGAATGGGCTGATCTACTTCCATTTGCTGAAGTAGCATATAATAATGCTATACATGAAAGTACAGGGTGTAACCCATTCCAAATAGTAAACAGGGTAGAGTTTGTTCCATGCCTGATTTACAGTGTGATGACACAAATTCCTATGAGTGCTAAAATGTGCTCGAAAAAAGTGCAGGATAGTTGGGAGAAAGTAAAAGAGACTCTTAACAGAACAGCACAAGAATACAAACAACAGGCAAACAAGAAAAGAAAAGAGCATAAACCATTCCAAACTGGCGATTATGTTTACCTGTCAACAAAATATATAAAATTAAACTAAATAGTAGGAAACTAGGGCCAAAATATATTGGACCTTTCCAGATTACTAAAGTGATTAACCCCATCAATGTACAACTTAAATTACCACCACGGTTACACTGAATACATCCTGTGTTTCATGCTAATTTACTGAAGCCTATAGGACACAATAACGTGCCTAGGACTGAGGAACATATTATATCTAGGGATTCTACTCATGCTGAAATTGACAAAATTCTAGATTCTCGTAAACACCAAAAGTATTGAAATATCTGGTGAGATATTCTGAAACAGAGGCAACCTGGGTAAAAGCAACAGACCTGTGTGCAAACAGACTTCTAAGGCAGTTTCATGCCAAGTGTCCAGATAAGCCCGGACCACAGTAGTAAACTAAGTATTGATATAATGTATATTGTTTTATAGACTAGATCTTGGTAGAGGGGGCCGCCTGTCGTGACCACATAACACAAGAGTCCAACAGAGCTCTGGTGATGGCTTGATCAAAAAAGATGTCAATTCAAATTCACCAGCAATGATCCTGAATAATAAACATGGAGGGGTATTGAGGGAGCTGTTTTGTTACAAGAATGTTAATGTAAAGGTGGCTAATGGTGGAGTAATTAGGCTACAGGAATTAACTACAATGAACGTGATTAGGTAATAAGAGGTAGTAACGGATAATAATGGGTAATAAGGGGGAAATTACTATAAATACAGGGTTCCGTTGAACTCAGTTTAGAGCTGACTTTAATTTTATTGCTTGACTGTTTTCTTGGTGTCCTTGCAGAAGAAGGAATTAAAAAGCTTTTTGTTTATCAGAACAACAAAGATTTTGTATTTTCTTTGATCCACACACTTGGCCTACATAGCGATTGAGAGACAATTGTAGTTTCTGTCATTTTAACATATAATTTTAAACTTAATTCCCTGGCTTAACATACTGATTTTGAAATAACATACAATTCATATTTATTGTGGTGATACTTAGATATTTTACTTTCTTTTTAACCTTAAAACCCATCTTATTCATCAATTCTGTTTTATATTCAATTTCATGTTTGTAGTAACATCTTCATCTTAAGTTTGTTGTTAATACCTGCTGAAGCACCAAATTCTTTTATTTGTCCCATTAATGTTTCAATTACCTTTAAATTATCTTTCAAAATCAATGCTTGATTCTTTTTGAAACATAATTGCATGGGTTTTCATTTCTCCAAATATTGATTTTCACCATAAAATTCCAAAAACAGTGTTTGTTTGCTATAGCTATACAGTTTCCTCATCTCAAATAAGCTGTTGATCTAAACATGACATTGAAAAGTTTTAGACATTTCCTAATACACATAAAAAGCATGAATATCTGAATAAAAGAAGACAAAAGTTTCAAGTGCATGATATATATATATAGATATAGATATAGAAATAGATATAGATATATAGATATATATAGATAGATATAAATCTCTATCTCTATCTATCTATCTATCTATCTATCTATCTATCTATTCTCCATTCTATCTCTATCCTTAATATTTATATCTTATATCTATAGCAGTCTATATATATCTATCTCTATCTCACTACTATCTATCTATCTATCTATCTATCTATCTATCTATCTATCTATCTATCTATCTATCTATCTATCTATTTGTTTTACATGTATGTCAAATAAATGTTTTTTCCAGAATAAAATTAATAAAAAAAATTAAAAATAAATACATGTGATCACCCATATTTAATGATGTATCATGCACTTGAAACTTTTGTTTCCAATTGGAATCTCTTAACAAATATCAGACCTCTACTGGGAGGAAATAAATAGCCAGATCAAAAGCTATGAGAAGCTGGAAGTTAAAAGAGCAGGAATATGATGTGACCTGAATTCCTAAACCAGCTGCAGAGACAACAATGCAACACCAACCTGCTTCAAATTAACATTTTCATCACAGGCACCAGCAGTATCCTGAAAAGAACTGCAAATGGCTCTGACTCAGGAATGCAAGGTCCACAGTAAGAGAGATTCCCAAATTGGATCCACGTTAAAACAGAGATTTGCTAGCACTACACTGGAATTGAGCAGCAAAATCCACCCCCTTCTAACTTTGGGACAAGATTTAAAACAACTTTACAACTTGGAAGCTGAAAGTGAAAACCACTTAAAAAAATGAAAAACTTCTTGAAGAAACTTAATGAAATAACATGACAACAAAACCCCCAACAACTCACAACAACACTGAAAACAATTAGTATATAATGTTTCTAGCAGAGAACTCATCAAAACAGAAACAGATGTCCCTACAACTAAAGGATTCAATTATTGCATTAGCACCCAAAAAAAATCCCACAGAATCCATCACTATGTCAGTAGAATCCACGCTAACCAAATTTAAACTACAGATGAAAGCTGACAGAATATAAGACACCAGGTTACAAGACATCCTATTGCACAAAGCAAAACCACCCAAAAGCAAACTGAGCCATCAAAGATGAATTTCAAGCGCTACAAACCCCTTGAAAAATGATAAAGCATAATCATACTCCCAGAAGATAAAGGGAATTGCCTACAGTAGTAATGGACAGAAAAGACTATGAAACAAAATTGACCAGACCTACTCCAAGACTTCCACATACAAACCGTATTCAAACACAGCCCACACCACATATCTGGAAAAATTAACCAAGAAGAAAATTATAACCAACCACATAAGCAAAGAAAATCCAGATGATCATCCCAAGAGAAAAATCTTCCAGATGCCCCAAACTATACGGCCTCCCAAAAATACACAAAGAAGGCATACCTCTCAGACCAATAGTCAGCTCCAAAGGAGCCCACTACAAAACCTAGCTAAACACTTAGCAAAACAACTACAGCCCATGCTGAAACCGCAACTTCATATGTACAAAACTCATACCACTTCTTAGAAATGATCAAAGATCTACACGTGGAACAAGAAGATCTACTTGTAAGATTCGACGTGGTTTCACTATTCACTCAGTCCCGATAAAAGAAACTCTTGAAATCATCAAAAATAAATACCAACCAGCTAAAGACCTATGGAACTACAGAACACTGCCTAACCAACACATATTTCATATACAAAGGACAAAAGATACAAGCAAATTGAAGGAGCCCTATGGATCACCACTGTCACCCGTCACTTGTAACCTGTTCATGGAAAGAATTCGAATCCAGAGCCCTGGCTAATGCCACCCACAAACCCAAACTATGGCTAAATACATCGATGACACATTTGTGATTTGGCCCCATGGAAAAGAAAAACCTAAACAATTTCCTAACACACCTAAACAGCACATACCCCAAAATCAAGTTCACCATGGAAACGGAAATAAACAAACAACTACCATTCCTAGATGTACTAATCTACAAGAACAGATGGCACACTAGGACACACCGTTATACCAGAAGAAAACACACACCAATCGCTACCTCAACACCCAATCCCACCACCACCCAGCACAGATAAATTCCGTGGCCAAAACACTCATCACCAGAACCAAACGCCTGGCAGACAAGACACATATAAAGACTGAACTATGCACCCAACTAAAGTACTGACAGCCAACGGCTTCCACAAAACAAAATACATAGCTTGATCCACAAAAACACACTAAGACATAATAGAGACCCTAGAAGATTCAACAGACCTATGGAACTGCCCTACATAAGAGGTACTACAGACAAAATCCAGTAGAATACTAAACAGGCATCACTCAAGACTGCCTTCAAAACAGACAAAAAGTAGCAGGCCATCCTTAAAAACCCCAAAGACAAAATTGACCTGGAAAACCAAGGCATATATGAAGTTCCTGTACATCATGCCCGGCCACATAACATTGGACAGACCAATAGAAGATAAGTACCCGCTGGATGAACACAAAATGCAGTAAAAAAGCTGGAACACACCTCCTCACTAGTCCAAACACATGAAAACCACAGGTCACAACATCAACTTCAATGGCACCAAACCCTAGCCACTATAGAAAACCCCAGCCACAGAATCATCAGAGAAAGCCATAGAGATTGAAAAAAGACCTGAAAGCATGAATAGAAGATATGATTCCACCAGACTGTCAATCATTTGGAAGCCTGCACTCTCAAATAGAAAGATCTTCAAACCACAAGCCAGGAAAACACCTGGGCACATAGACTCCCTCTGATACCTCCAGCTCAAACACACCCCGATCAGACACCCAGATGAAACCTAGCTTCCTAATATAAAATAGCTGTCCTTTCACGCGAAGCCAAGCTGCACTGAAAGCCTCCAATACAGGAACAATATACAGGATTGGCTGTTTGCCAGCAATCAAAGCCAACAAAACAGATAGAAGAAACAGAAACACCAATCAAAAAGCTCCAAGTCCAATAAACCAGACCAAGACTCCCAATCAATCAGGATGTAGAAAAACATACTGGCACAGCAGTAGGCTAGCCTCAAAATTTAAAAACACAGCTCTGATAGCCTGACCCACATACAAACTCAATACAGAAGCCTGATGATTGGCAGATGATATTCTGCTGAAACGTTGCTACAACTTACAGCACTACCAAAATTATGTCTGGTATTCAGCCTTTGTTCGGGTACTTTCCCACGTCATTATAGTTGTGCTTTAAAGTTGTAGCAACGTTTTGGCAGAATCTTATCTGCCATCATCAGGCTTCTGTATTGTGTTCGTCTGTGAGTCAGACTTTCACAGCCATTTCTGTTTTAAATTTGGTGCTAGCCTACTGCTGTGCCAGAATGGTTTTTTTCTTCATCCTGATTGATTGGGAGTCTTGGTCTGTGTTTATCGGTCTTGGAGTTTGCTGTGTTCTGCTTGTTTCTAATATCTTCTGTCTGTTTTGTAGCTTTTTTTTCTCTTGATTGGCTGGCAACATTGTATTTCCTATATTTGAGGCTTTTGGTGCGACTTGATTCTGAGTAAATGGATGGTTATCATTTATTGGGTGCCTGGTTGGGGTGTGTTTGAGCTGGAGGTATGAGGGGGAGTCTGTTTGCACCCAGGTGTTTGCCTGGCTTGTGGTGTGGAGAATTTTTGTTTTTTGTGCTGGAGGTATCTACTTTCTGTAGATGCCCACCTAACAATCTTAGTAGATGCCCACCTAGCAGTTCAAAAGCATGCAAATGCGAGTAGATTAATAGGTACCACTTTGGTGGGAAAGTAACAGCCTTTGGTATATAGCCAAGCTGGCCACATGACCATGGAAAATTTCTTCAGACAATGCTGGGTCCCTCAGCCAAGAAACGGAGATGAGCACCAGGCCCTAGAGTTGGACACGACTAAACAGGAAACCTTTACTGCTTTATTGAAGATACAAGCAATTTCTTGAACAAGAAAACATCTTCCACCAGTTTTGTAATGCAAGTGTCCAACATGTACTCGCAGAAAATCAGTTCTGCATCATATTGAGAGTTGTAGTGTACAAATATGTGGGATCAAGATGTAAAATAGGGCTATGTTAGACTATAAAATAGCTCACTTACTGATGGAGCTGCAAAAGTGTCTTTCTTAATTTACATTTTATGCTTTCTTTTAAAAAGTGCAGTTGTAGGGACCATCACAATGGCATTACTGAATGGACAGAGAGAAGGTAATGTTGTTCCTGATTTCATCTTGGTTTTATGAATTGATTGCATTCTTTGCTTAAGAATAGGTTTAAATTTTTCACAAAGCTAACTAATTTTTCCTAACAGTAGCATTTTAATCTAAGGCTTATATTTTGTCTAGAAAGGATATGCAGATAAAATGTGACTTGTTATTGTCACATTGTTCTTTTATTTTTTACTGTTGCTGACTTCCACACACTTCATAAGTGCCCAAAGGTATGGTATGAATAAGAAATCATTCTGCTAACTCTTATAAATAACTCTCTTTTTCTACTATCACAAAGTCCAAGAAAATATTGCATGTAGGTACACATGGGACTTAATGCCAAAAAATGTATGTCCACAACAATGAAAGAATATTCTATAAAATCATGTTCTCTATATGCTTATAGCTCAACTTAGATCCTTGTTTCTCTGTAGGTTTCAAATCAGTATTGTTAAATGATTTTTGAAGAATAATTACTGAAGATCACTGAGTTGAGATGCTGTGATTGTATGTACAGCGTATATACCTTCTCATTATTTGGATGAAGGTGAAAACAAAATAAGTACTTCATTTTGGTGTTGATGAATATAAGTTGATCCAAATTTTGTACAAACACACCACAGCAAATACACAATAATATTCAACCAGGTATAATCTCAAGTATAATTCCAAATAAAAATTAACCTGTATTCCGATAAGCACTTTAAGTGTCAGAATGAACTGGACATGTTTCAGAATTTATCATGCAATCATTTTCCTTAGTATGAATACAAATTTGATTGATAAATGCTCCAGTCTCTGCATATTCAGTGTAGAAGTAGTCCTGTTTCTTATTACAATTGTTTAATTAGATACATCTTTCTCCAAATCATTTGTCTCTGATTTTGCTTTACATTATAAAATATTGTACTAATATATCCACTTTGTTCCAGACTTTGGAGGACCACTGTGCAAATTATCTTCAAGTGATCCATTTCCATCTATAGTTCCACCTCTTTAACCCTTCTTGCTACTGTTAATTGGATTGACCTATTGCTTTTGATCCATCTATAGCAGAGAACAAAATTCGTATAGTTGATGCTTCTCCTTCACATTATTCATACATTTGAAGACCTGAGTGAACAGAGCACAATGTCAAACAGCCACACAATGGTCACTTATCCTAAATGAATTGCAATAAATAAGACAGAATAATTATGTTAATAAAACTATACAAAACAATTTAGTGGTTAATTAGTAGAAGTATCCATGAGTATCCACAGGTGTGGAGGAAATTACAAGTGTATGTTGATATCATCATGCAAATGCAGTATTAAATTAGATATTAGGACCCAAGTACATAATGGTGACATTTTCATGATGACATCACTGCATGTGTGTTGCCACTTAGCCATTATTTTAATTGGCTGCCAATGCACCAAATTGTATTTGAAAGTATATTCTCCCATATCTATGCGTAAAATGCAGAATTATTGTTTATCATCCATGGATATTGTGAGGAGAAAATGAGGCTATAAAATACTAAAAGAAACTGGTAGACCAATTAACCTCAAAATGTGTATAGCAGGATATTTTTTTAACATATGTCTTCGTTAAAAAGAAGATTGAGGAGTAGTTATATTAATTTAATGTGGTAGTTCAGCCTCTGCCCAAATTGCTTTGAAAGATTAATGCCTGGAATTTTCCCAACACCTGAAAAATATCAAGGTTTAATTAACAAGTCATGCAATGTTGTACAGAGCTTTTGAATATTTATAATGACATTATCATTTTTGGAAGAGACCAAGACATGCATGACAAGGAACTGGGAAATATTTCAAATGTTTTCAAGACAGACAGTTAATGCTGAATGAAAAAAAAAGTGAGGACTTGAGATAACAGATTTCAGAAATCCTGCTGAATGGAGTAGCCAAAACTGTTTAAAATGTTTCAAAAGAAGAAATGACAGCATGCTATATTCTGACAGGCTTTTTTTGTCTGGGAATAGTCTACTTTGCATACCATTATTATCTAAAGCTGGAGTAGCCTGTGTGGATTACAGTCTTCAGTTTATTCCCTAGATGCTTGAGTGCTGAGAAATAGTTGCACTGCTATTTTTCATATGGAAAAAATAATAAATCTATTTCATAAAATGCTTCTTCAAAATTGAGATTAATTGTTACATCCCGGGTGGAGGACGCAGGGCAGATGGAAAGGGGATGCTCCATGGAAGCCTAGCAGATAGAAGCAGATGAGAGCGGATGGCACATCCGCAAGGCTTCCGGGGGAGCGCAGCAAAGTGGACGCGGAACGGAAAGAGCGATGCAAAGCGGTGACGCCAAGCGGATGAAGGGGTATGCACAGAGGAAGCCTAGCGGATGAAGCGGATGCAGAGCAGAAGACAATGCGGGAATGCTAGGAGGATGCCTAGGGAGCCTAGCGTAGTCCTAGATTCTGCGGCGCATGCGGGAAGGAGATTGCGTAGCCCACAGGATTATAAAGGAAGGCCAGCTCCAAGAGGGTCAACATTCAGAGGAAAGACCTGGCTTCCAGACAGCATCAAACTGCCTGCCAGCCTCGACTGCAGCCTGCCTGCCCTGTCTGCCTGCCTGCCTGCTGCCAGCCTACTGCCTGCTGCTGCCAGCCTGCTGACCTGCCAGCCTGCCAGCCTACTTCAGCCAGCCTGCCAGCAGCCGTGCTGCCCTGCCTGCTGCTGCAGCCTGCCGTGGCACCAGCAACCCACAACATTGGAGAAGAAGAGAAGAAGACTCAGCCATCTGCTGCCAGCTCTGGTAAGAGGGACAGGGCCACGCTCCCACCCCCTGGCCCCACTCTGCTTCTGCTGAGGGCTTCCTTGCAGCCTGGGCTCGCTCTCTGGGCTGGGGCTTCTGCGCTCGTTCTGCTTCTGGAGGAGCTGATGTCTGCTTATGGGGCGGTGGCTTCTGCTGGTGCTTACTCTGTGAAGCTTGCTTTCTGGCGGTGCGTTCTGCTGTGCTTACTCTGCTGAAGCTGGCTCCTGTCTGCTGGTCCTGCTTGGCTCCTGGTCTGCTCGTAGCTTCTGGTCCTTGCTGGTCCTCTTCGTGCTTGCCTACTGTCCTGGAATGGGTGGGGGCTGGGCTGGGTGCTTACTCTGCCTGCTGCTGCTTGCTGCTGGTTCCTGCTGGTGCTGCTGCTGAGTTGGTGTGTGGAGGAGAAATGTCCTACACCTGGAAGCCCTCTGATGAGGGCCCATGTGGGTCAGCCAAAAAGGGAGGAAGAGGCAGAAAGCTGAGAATGGGAGAGAGGCCAATACAGACATCGGAGGAGGAAATTGAGAGATTGAGGTCTGGATGGCTGAAGAGAATGAGTATCTATGGCGGAAGGGCAGAGGCCTCTAGTAGGAGACAGCCAAAGGAAGCAGTGCTGCTTGAGAGGAGAAGGCGGAGAGCCTGGCTGCATTTTGGGGTGCTCCTTGCTGCGTGGAAGCACATGCATCACCTTGGTATGGGACACGCACTCAGAGAAATCTGGCCAGGCCACGGTTAAATCTGTAGGACAGGAGACCGTTAGTGTCTGGCAGGTGAAGCTTCTGGAGGGTGAGATCCGCCACTGGAGGAGCAGCACAGCCCTCTCAGTGACCCTCCTCATTCCGGCAGCCTGCTGATGAGCCAGTTCCTGTTCCCGGCTGAGAGTCAGCTCCCGTCGCAGGCAGGTTTTGTGAGCGTGCATGGGAGAACCGGTGGACAGGTGTTTAACCATGGTTGGAGCACTGGAGGACTCCCTGGTGAGTGGGAGAAAGGAAGACGGCACTTCACCCACAGCCCTACCCATCCCCACAGCTCCACCTTCCAAGAAGAACAGAGAAGCCGACTGAAGGGACAAGCACACGCTGTCTCTGCGAGATTCAGGGACACATCCGGGGCTAGCATCAGATCTCTCTCTACGCTGGTACAATACCTGACTCCTCGATCTTCCATCCGCACAAGCCCTTCCTCACCTAATGTCAACCAGACCCTCATGGACCATGGGGGAACCCCAGTACCAGGTGGTTGAAGGACAGGAATTACCGATCTGCTTCACACACTCCAGATGAACTCGCTCCCACCCATCAGGTCTTGTTCCTCCACCTCCAGAGATTTCCCTCCCATTCCAAGGCTTTCACAAGCCTCACCTACCAGGGCTACGGCTACCAGGAGGTCCAGCAGCATCAGGCAGCAGCCCTTCCCAGTCCAGTCACAGGTTCATCGGATGCCATCTTTGCCACTGGTCCAATGATGCACGATGCCACCATCCACTGCTGCCACCGATCGCCCACGATGCACCCATGCAGTCCTCACACAAGCTGCAGACCAGGCAGCCCCACTACACTGTCCTCCTCCACCCACAGCCAAGCCGTCCTCAGTAAATCTGTCCTCGGTACTGGGCTGACACCCCATGGCATGGAGGAGACTCTCAACATCAGATGGGCTGAACCAGCTGTCTGAGAGCTTCTCAACACCATCCCCTGTTTCTCTCTGGGGCCAGCACACAGTGGCGTTTCAGACCAGCACTCCAGCAGCAGCACCTCCTAGCACCTGGACCCTTCACCCCTGAGGACGGACACCTCTGAGTGACAAAGAAAAGAGTCCAGTGACTGGGTGGCACCTGTAGACTTATTTGGACACTTGACTTGGGTCATTTTTATTTTACAGCTTGTTATTAATAAAAGATATCTTTGCTACACACTTGCTTCATTTATTTTGTAAATAAAGTCTTGTTGGAAACTTTTAGAAATGCTTAGCTTTGCATGCTTGTGGGATAGGTTAGGGTAGCAGTGGTGGAGGGTCTTTGGATGGGTTAATAGCTGTGGGATGGGAGATTTAATGTGGGATGGGTAATAGCTGTGGATGGGCAGGGATACCTTTGGGATGGGTTAAGATACTTGATGGGATAAGCAGGGATTCCTTTGGATGGTTAAGATAGTGTGGAATGGCAGGATACCTTTGAATGGGTAAATACCTGTGGATGGGAGGTATAACCTTTGGATGGGTTAAGAAAGCTGTGGATAGATAAACCTCCAGTGCAAGGATAGTGGGACTGATAGTCCACACTCCCAGCTGCCACACATATGGCCCTCATTATCAACAAACAATGTAAGCATTGTATCCACACATTTGAACCAAACAACAACTCTTTATTAAATGCCCTGTCATGTAGGCCCACCCAATATACATGGCACAATCTATCAGTGTGATGAGACAGCTGAAGGAAGCAATCATTAATCATATCTGTCATCCTGTCTTGGCACTCACTGCTCCAGCTGGGATTGCACAGTGTTTCAGGAGGTGCGCTGCTTCTGCCTTCACGTGAGGCTCTGTTGGGGCCTTATGCACATCCTCAGTGTCTATCAGGTTTTGCCCTTGCCTCCATTCCCCAGGCTCCAGTCCCATTGCCTTGTTGAGTCCACGAGCCTGTTCTGCAAAGCTGGGTAGCAGTGTTGCATGAGATTGTGCAGGATGCATCAAGCTTCCACGATCCTCCTCACGGTCTCTGGGCGATGCTGCATGGTGTGAAGAGTACCTGGAACCTGTTGCCAGGATGCAAAGGCGTTCTCCACCACCGCCTGCCCTGACAGCCTGTATGTTTGAAGATCCTCTCTTCACGGTGAGGAGTCTGGAAGGGCTTGTGATGGGGAGATTCTGGGGGAGAAGCGTCATCCCCCATGATGAAGTAGGGCACATTGCGGCGGGTTGGCAGGGTTTGGATCTGGGAAACCCATGATGAGGTGCGTTCCAGCCCGTCTGAGATGACTGGCATTGTATACCTGGCATCTGAATATGAGCCGTTGCCTGAGCATCAATGTACATGAACTTGTAGTCAGCATCGACCATGCGAAGAGGACGATGCTGAAAGAAGCCCTTGTAGTTGAAATAATTGGACCCCGACTTGGCTGGAACTTTGCAGGCCACATGCTTGCCATCTATGGCTCCACGGTGTGGGAAGTTCCACCTCTGATACCACTGCTCTGCAACTTTCTCCATCCTTTTCAGTGGAGGGGCCACTGGAGGAGCTCTTCAGGTATTCTTCGATGATGGCCTGACCACTTCTTCTGACCACAATTGTGATGGTGTTGTGGCACCTCCAGACTTCTTGCATCTCCTGTAGTGGTTCCTGAGGCCAGTGGAGCAGATTCAGTGCCACCTTGAGCCCAGGGTCAGGCTGGGGTGGAAGTTGTGCTGTTTGCTTGGTCAACCTGGTGTCAGCGCTGCACAACTTCGTCAAACATGGCTGGAGGCATCCTCATGAAGTTCTGGAATGCACGAGTGTCTTCGTCCTCAGCTCCATGATCAGCTTTTGTACAGTCCGTACTCTGCTCTTCTCCCGATCCATCTTCGGATCCAGACGCTCTTGGCCGCCTCTTTTTCTTCTGTAGTAGAGTTCACAAAGCCTGTAGATGCGTTCGCCACTGTTGCAGAAGATGTTGGCTACCAAAAGTAGTTTGTACGGATCTATGGTGAAGATGACTGGATGCTTGGAGAGGAAGAGTAGATGAAGGCTGCAGAGCGTGCACAGCAGGGCTGCTGTCTGAAGTGAGATTCCAGGTCAGTTCCACCCCCTTTTATATTGGCAATATAGGTTTTCCCCTATTATGTCTTTGCATCTCTAGGCATCCTCAGATACCTTAATATCAAGATAGGTCCCTCCATGCGGAAAGTTTTTTCCATTAATGTTTCTTGCGAGCGTGATCTGCTTTCATCCTTTCCCGTGTTTGTTACTAATGCTGCGCTCCGTTCCACATCCGTTCCGCTTCCTCCTGTGTCTGCTTTCTGTGAGGCAGATTTGCAGGTTTGCGCGGATGCACAGCGGATGCCTAGCAGATGTACGGATGCAGAACGGAATTCCCCGTATGCATAGCGGACACAGAAGGACGTGTTGGATACATTTTCCATGAAAATTTTTGAGCAGCTCAAAAACTTTTTGAGCAGATGGAACCTCAGTCGACGGATGCTGGATGGATAGAGAGGTAAAAAAACGGACGCAGTGAGTTACAAGACGGGCATGATTGTGTTAACAAGGATGGCAAGTGTTTCTTCTCCATTTACATCCTCTATCCCCAATCCGTTGGCTTAGAAGACCATTAAGCAAAATACTGTCTGACTGGGCAGAAGCAGTCCACTACATTTTTGAGTTCAGTAAGAAACCCTATTTTAATCAGGTAAAGAACCCGTGGTATCAGGCATCCACAGTCAAAACTTAAGTTTATTTTTATGGCCTTGTGAATTGTGCTCATTCAACAAATTATGGTTGAAACAATATATACATATAACACATATATTATATATTTGTGTTGTGTGTATGGTTGTATTGTTTAACAATAATTTGTTGAATGGAAGTACAGTTTGTGTGTGGGTGTATATACAACAGCTATATCAATATATGGATCAATATATATATAATTATACAGCACTATATATATAGTATATATATATATATTATATATATATGATAATATTCAATATAACAGCATATATATATGATATATATATTATATATAATAATATATATATATATATATATATATATATATATATATATATATATATATATATATGCTGGTATATTGATAAATATATATATAGTATATATGAGCTTTGGTTATTCGGGTTTTCTCCCGCGTAGGGAAGAATGGGAAGTATCTAGGGCAACGTTTCGATGAAGTCTCATTCATCATCTTCAGGCTTGTGTCTTCAGCTCTGTTGCTTCTCAGAGTAATGTGAGCTTGCAGCTGCTTCTCCTTTTAGACTGCTAGTGGGGTGTGACTTGATTGGGTGGGGGTTTGGCTGTGTTCTGATTGGTAAGGGGTTGACTGTGTTCTGATTGGCTGGCGGGTGTGTTCTGCTTAGGTGGGGCTGTCTGGGCTCAGTAGTCTGGTATTTGCTGGGGATTTGAGCTGGTGAGATAATTGAAGGGCTGTTGTTTGGCTGTGTTTCGTGCTCGTGCCACATCTTCATGGGGGTGTCCAGTTTGCTTCTTGTATGGGTCAGAGGGTTTGATATGGGGAGTGGTGCAGCTGCCTGTATGGCTTCTGGTTCGTGGTCATGGTCTTCCTCTTCTGTGTGGTGTGAATCTTTTTTTCTCGTGCAAGGTGTGTAGCATCTTGTGTGCACTTGTGGGTTGGTCGGGTGGTGTCATTCTATGCTTTAGGTACTCGTTTATATATGGGAACAGGTTTCCAAATGCGTTTGGTGAGGCGGGAGGTATCATCTCGTTTAATTCATGCTGTGTGCGTTTTCTATCTCTATGGCTTCTCGATTATTCTGTTGTTGGACAGTGTTCGGTATGGCGATGGTTATTTGGTATTTTTAAAGTCTCAAGTTCATGTTCCTTCGTGGCTTTGAGGGTGTTGGACCAGGAACCAGGTCAGTTCTTCTTTTTTGATGAGTTCTTGTGGTTCATTTCAATGCCGGTGCACTAATCTTCTGTTAGTTCTGGCCTATGTATGTGGTCGGGCAGCAGTGCAAGGGATTTCATATACCCTTGGTTTTCTTAACTCGAGGTTGTCTTTAGGGTTTCTTAGGTGGTGGATATTTTTCTGTTTGAGGCAGAAGCTGTTTTAATGTTGTGTTTTTGGAGGATTGTGCTTGATTTTGTCTGTTAGTGCCTTTTATATATGGGAGAGGGCTTTGCCATTCTCGTTGTCTCGGTCTTGGCTTTTGGGTTGGGGTTTCTTTTTGGATTAGAGTGGGTAATCTTTTTTTGGGAATCCATTGCTGTAAGAACATTATGTTGAGAGTGTGTGTAGTTCAGTTTTTTAAGTGTTGGGCAGCGGCTAAGCATTTTTTTCTGGAGATGAGTGTCTGGCTCGGAATATGATCTGTTGCTGGTGGTTGGTTGAGAGTGCCATTATTATAGCGGTTTGTATGTGTTTTTCTTCTGGTAGATGGTGTGCCTAGGGAGCCATTGGATTTTTTTGTATACTGAAGACATCAACAGAAGGGAAGAAAGTTGATTGTTGGCTTTCTGTTTCCATAGTGAATTGTATTTGGGGTGTAGGTGTTTGAGGGTGTGTGAGAAGTTGGTCAGTTTTTCTTTTCCCGTGTGCCAAGATTATTAAGTGTCATCTACGTATCTAAGCCAGAGTTTGGATATGGAATTTAATTTATATAGAGAGATTGTAGTATCAAAGGTTCCTGTAGAGGTATTGCGGACAGGAAGAGGGGATAAGATCCATGGTGCTCTTCTATTTGTTTGTGATTTGACCATTGTATGTGAAGTATGTATTGGGATAGGGCAGTGGTTGGTAAGATCTGGATGTACTTGGGGGGGTTGTATTTGTTTTGGAGGCTGTCAAGGCTTCTTTTATAGGCCACTTGGGGGTGAAGAGGGATATGACACGAAGCTCACTAGTAGGTCGCTTCGGGTTGTAAGTGTTTGCTTTCTTTATTGATTCTCAATGAATTGGAATGAGTTCCTTACCTGTGAGTTGATGGATTCTGCATAGGTCTGTTAATGTGTTTGGCAGAGAAAATTTGCTAAGTTTTGTAGAGGGAGCTAGTGAGCTGGCTATTGGTCGGTAGTGGGGTTCTTCTTTGTGTATCTTGGGAGAACCTAGCATCTAGGGCATCTGGATGATTTTTCTCTGGGGTATGATTCTTTGCTGGATTTCTTCGCTGTATGGGGAGGCTTTTATTTTGATCTGGTGGTTTTTTCAAGTAGGTGGTGGGTCAGTGTTAGGGGTGTTATGTGCGGGTCTTGGAGTTAGGTTGTTACTTGGTTTAGTAGTAGATGTATCATAACCACGTTGCACTTGCCATTGTCTGCTGTAGGATTATTATGCTTGGTTTCTTCAGGTTAATAGTGTGCAGTTTGATTTGTTCTTTTGGATAAGTTTGCTTTTGGGGTTTGCTAGTGCAGAGGATGTGGTGATTTCGAAGTCTGATTCTGTTAGCATCATCAGGGTGGTTGTTTCGTCGAGGCTGGTTTCAACTCCGCATATGATGTTTCTGTGTTGGATGTTGTTCGGTGAAGCAACAGCAAAGTTGAATCCTTTCGAAAGGGACATTGGTTTCGGCTTCCAGTGAGGAATCTGTCTGAGATGTTGTGTCACTGTGTTTTTCGTGTGTGGCTGTGAGGGGGGAGGAGTGTTGTTTTCTGGTGTTTTGTAGTTTTCTGAGTTTGTTGGTATGTGTGTCTATTCTTGAAAGGTGTCTGTTGTTTCAGCTCTCCGAGCAAGTTGTTTGGATTTTGTCCCAAAGTAAGGATGTGAATCTGGTTGCTTAGTCTGGAAAGGGGGGTGGAAAAGTTTTGTTTGAGGGGGAAAAGTTTTTCTTTTTTTTTTGTTTTGATTTGGTCTAGGAGGATCTTTTGTGGAAGTTCATTTCTAATAAGGGCCAATTCGTTCTTTTTAGATGCGTTTGGTGCTGCATGGTTTGTGTGAATTTCCAATTGGAAGAGCTTAGGGATTAATTTTGACTCGGCAGTATTCATAGGAAGGTGAGGTCACATTAAAATGAAGCTCTTAGTGACTTCAAGGTTTCATAAGTCCTGGTCAGATGGTGGGTTTCCTCCCGTAGAGGGTTGCAATATTTTTCCTGAGTTTTCGCGATAATTTGATGTGGATCTTTGGTTATTCGGGTTTTTCTCTCGCGTAGATTGGAATATCTAGCAACGTGTTCGATTGAAGTCTCATTCATCATCTTCAGGCTTGTGTCTTCAGCTCTGTGCTTCTCAGAGTAATGTTTGGGAGCTGCAGCTGCTTCTTCTTTTAACTGCTAGTGGGGAATTGTGACTTGATGGGTGGGGGTTTTGCTTTTGTTCTGATGGTAGGGGTTGGCTGTGTTCTGGATTGGCTGGGTGTGTTCTGCTTAGGTGGGGCCTTGGATGTGCTCAGGTTAGTCTCAGGTTAGTACTAATCTACAAAAAGAAACAGATGGCACACTGGACACCACTTTATTACCGATAAGTAAAACAACACACCAACGCTACTCAAACCCCAATCCCACCACACCCAGCACAGATAAATTTCCGTTTGGCAAAACACTCATACCAGAACCAAACGCCTGCAAAAGACAATATAAAGACTGAACTATGCACAGCAGACTAGAAGTCATGACAGCACAGGCTTCCAAAAAACAAAAATCACCAGACTTGATCCCAAAAACACACTAAACATAAAAGGACCAGAAACACAGGGACCTGATGGAACATCTGCCCTTACATAAGAGTCACTACAGACCAAGAATCAGTAAGATACTACACAGGCATCACATCAAGACTCCTTCAAACAGACAAAAAAAATAGCAGCATCCTTTAGAAATCCCAAAGACAAAATTGACCTTGGAAAACCATAGGCATATACGAAGTTCTTTGTACATTCTTATGCCGGCCACATACATTGGACAACCAATAGAAGAATAAGTGTACCGCTGGATGAACATTAAAATGCAGTTAAAAAAAGCTGGAACCACACCTCCTCACTAGTCCAACACATGAAAACACAGGTTCACAAACAGCGAAACTTCAATGGCACCAAACCCTAGCCCACTAAGAAAACCCCAACACAGAATCATTCAAGAGAAAGCCATAGAGATTGAAAAAAGACCTGAAAGCATGAATAGAAGATCTGATTCCAACCAGACTGTCATCATTTGGAAGCCTGACTTTAAATAGAAAGATCTTTCACACCACAAGCGAAACGACACCTGGAGCCACAAACAGACTCCCTCTGATCCTCCACTCAAACAACCCCATCAGCCAGCACCCAGTGAAACCTAGCCTTCCTAATGATAATAAGCCGATCCTTTCCAACACGAAGCCAAGCTGCACTGAAAGCCTCCAATCACAGGAATATACAGATGGGTTTGCCAGCCAATCAAAAGCCAACAAAAACAGATCAGAAGAAACCAGAGAAACATCAACAAATCCGTCAATAAAAGACAAACTCCAAGTCAATCGGAGTTAGAAAACACTTAGGCACGTCAGAGCTCCTACAATCAGAATTTAAGGACCACAGCTCGATGAAACCAGACATCATGTAGACACGAACTCACATACAGAAAGGCCTGATGATGGCAGATGATATGTCTGCTGAAACGTTGCTACAACTTTAACACACTACAGTGACGTGGCGATAATACCCGAAGGAAGCTAAGAACAGCATATTATATTATATATATGTATGTATGTATGTATATGATATGTATATGTTATTATAGTATTATGTATATGTATTTGTAATGTATATGATATGTAGATGTATAGTTTTGAATTGCGTTTCACTATTCACCCAAGTCCCGATAAGAAAGAAACTCGTGAAATCATCAAAATAAATACCCAAACCAGCTAGAAAAAACCTCATGAAACTAACAGAACACTGCCTAAACAATACATATTCATAAACAAAATACAAGCAAAAATTGAAAGGAGCCCCTATGGGATCACCTCTGTCACCGTGCATTGCAAATGTTCATGAAGAATTCGAACCGAGAGCCCTGGCAATGCCACCCCAAACCCAAAGTATGGCTAAGATTACCATCAGTGACAACAGTTGTGATTTGGCCCCCATGGAAAAGAAAACCTAAACAACTTTTCCTAACACACCTAACACAGCACACACCCCAAAATCAGAGTCACCATGGAATATGGCGAAATAAACAACGATACTAACCCATTCCTAGATGTACTTAATCTACAAAGAAAACAGATGGCACCATCTGGGACACACTGTTGTATAACAGGAAGACACGAACACACACACCCAACCCGACCTCAACGCCATCCCACCACACCCATAAACAGAGTAAATTCCATGGCCAAAAACACTAATTACCAGAACCAAAACGCTGGCAAGACAAGACAATATAAAGGAACTGTACTATGCACCTGAACTAAAGTATTTGACAGCCAACGTCTTTCATGAAAACAAAACACCAGCTTGATCCACAAAAACACCCAAGACATAACAGAGACCTAGAAGATCAACGCACCTATGGAACAGCTGTCCTGCCCTACATAGAAGACTACAGACAAAACCAGTAAGATACTAAACAGGCATCACATCAAGACTGCTTCAAACAGGACAAAAGTAGCAATCGCATCGCTTAAACGCCCCAAAAGACAAAAATTGACCCGTGAAAACCAAAGGATATACGCGAAGTATCCCTCATGCATACATGCCTTGACCCAGCTACATTGGAACAGACCAAAATGATATGATAGAACTAAGAATAACCCGCACTGGATGAACATAGAGACATATGCAAAAGTTTAAAATCTATAGCTGCGACACACACCTCCTCACTACTCCAACACGATTTAAAAACCAGCAGATCTCAACATCACTCTATATTGGCCACTAGAGAGCACCTAGCCACTATAATGAAATAACCCGAGCCACACAATTCATCGAGAAACCAGTAGAGACTCTGAAAAAAAGACCTGAAGCATGGAATATAGAAGAGATGATTACATCTCAGACTGTCAATTCATTTGTGAAAGTCCTGCCTACTCTCTCAAGATAGACAGATCTCCACTACACAAGCCAAGCAATACACTGGCACAAGCAGACTTCCCTCTGATACCTCCAGCTAAAACACACCCCAACCAGGAACCCAGATGAACCTAGCTTCCTAATAGATAATAGCAGTCCTTTTCCATGAAGCTAAGCTGCACTGAAACATAGAATAATAAATATTGTAGCCCATCAAGCCCAGACAAGAAAAAAAACCGAAACATCAACAAACTCCAAGATCCACCATAATAACACATATGACCATAGGACTCACCCATATGCCCAATCAGGATGTAGAAAAACATCCATCGCACCAATAATAGGCTAGCCTCAAATTTAAACCAACAGGCTATGCGTAGCCACTGCAACCACAATAAAACCTCCACATACAGAAAGACTATAGATGATCGGCTAGATGAGGATTCTGCTTGAAATGTTATGCATACAACTTTTAAAAGCACTAGTAATGACATGAAAAACCCGAAGGAAGCTGGAAACAAGCACACCATTTTAGACCACCCGCCGAAAAACTTAAAAAACATATATATATATATATATATATATATATAATTAAGATATATAATTAAAATTATCTTCTATATAGTATACAACACACACACACCACACCACACACACACACACCACACAACACACGAGTAAAGCTATATGTGTTGATGTGTGTGTGTGTGTGTACAGAAGATATAGAGGAAGAATTTAATACATACACGATCACAATACACTATTAGTAATATACATTAAAAATATACACTAAATGAAATTACAATTATATTGTCTTTTTAGATTCATTTATACAGGTATCTCTCATAGGACATTGACCTTTTTGTGGCTAGTTGAGCAAGAGTTAAAATGAATAGTTGATCATGCTCACTTATCACTCTAAATGTATCTTAGAACTTTTGTAAGCATTTGCACATATTTCTGATGTGAAAGATTGTATTTTTTACCTTGTTGTTTATTGATCCAAATTATATGCCAAAAGACAGCTTCAGAAGTCATTATACTAGCTGGGATATGATTCTGTGTAGATAAATGAATAAACATTCAGGGAGGCAATCAAGCGCATGCTTTTATTTTTAGTATGCAGACAGAAAATTATTTTTGATGTTATTCAACAGAAATTTTTTTTTACTGAATTATAATTAATTGTTGCAGTACTCCATATGCTAATATTTAAAGCACTATAGTGCTTTGTTTTTTTCACACAATAATTAATCACCTGGTAATTATACCACCATTTCACTTGTCAGAATTGGCGAAAAGAGAATAATACACATTTTAAGTGGTACGTCAGGGTGCTTTTTATACAAAATTCTGATTAAAAAGTTTTGGTTCAAGCCTGCTACAACAGTGGTGGTTAAGAACAATAAGCACGACAGCAGCAAGAATAAATTATGTCAGGATGAGAAGTTCTATATTTATATTTATTCTCAAACGCAACTCTTTCAACCAAGCTAAACAACAGGTAGCGGAGTATAAGTTGAAATCTTGTAGATCCAATCCTTTTCTTTCCTTTGTATCTTCTATTACCTTATATTTTTCTCTGCCATACAAATTTCAATATAGCCTTCTACTATTGTTTAAATGGTACAACAGTTGTCAAAACATGTATTCTCTGGAACAAAACTAACTTTCATAACATTAAGATAAAGCATTAAATCACAGAATTCTTCCCAACACATCGACAATTATACTTATCTCATCTTAACACTCTTTTAACATAATTCCATGCCTTAACCTAGTTATTTTGAAAGAATATAGAATTTATTTATTTATTTCGAAAATTTATACTACCGCCTACTCACTCCCAGCAATTCAAGGGAGTTTACAGGAAATAAATATATAAAAAAATAAACTTAACAAAATAATACTCCCCCCAAAAATATTATTTTATATTTTACTGAATCTTAAAATGTATTTTGTTCATTAGTTCTGTTTAATCTTGTATGTCCAGGGTTTTTTGGTTAACACCGTTGTCTTCTTTTTGTTAACCTTGAAACCTTCCAATTCCTCAAATACTTTTAATGTACTTATTAAAATTCAATTCCATGTACAGGATCTTCCAAAACCACCCCCCAAGTCATCCACAGAAACTCTTAAATTCTATCATTCTTTTTAATTTTTATATTCACAATCCTCTCTTTTTGTCTAGTTTCCGTGAAACGTCAATCCCGCAGAAGTACAATTAGCCCCTTCTTTGTTGCTTTTCTGAAAGATGTTTTTGTCAGCAGGCCTGAGAACCATGAATGGAAATAGAGCCAATCAAGTTGTTGACTTGATTGTGTTGCTGTTGCCATGAAGGGTGGAAGTGGGACAATGGTGGGATTCAGATTTGTTTACTACTGGTTCTGTGGGTGTGGCAGGGGAAGAATACTTAAAATTTCCAGTCAGAGGTGGAGTTCTCCGAACTACTCAAAATTTCCACTACCGATTCTCCAGAACTGGTCAGAACCTGCTGAATACCACCTCTGGAGTGGGGTATTGTGTTTCTTATGTTGTGTATTTCTAATGTTGGAACCCACCCCAGAGTCACCTGTACAACGAGTTGAACAGCCATGTAAATTGATTAAATAAATAAATAAATAAATAAATAACCTTCATTCAATATTTCAAAAACTAAAATAAATGAAAGAGGGCACTGTAGCCAATTTTGCTTGTTCCTTTAAAAAAACTTGTTTCTTTTTTGTGTGTCCAATTTTATTTGGTTAAATCTGCACTAAAAATTATTTGTCCAGGTATTATATTTTTGCTAATGTGTATATAACATTTTAAAAAATCATTCTCACAAAATGCACTAAAATATACCCAGGGACATTCATCATTCTTGAAAATTTGGAATTTTTCTATAGACTTTATTGCTTGTCTGTGTCTATTTATTCTTTGCCCCAGTTCAAAAACAATTGCAAAATTTTAACAAGCTGTTCTCTAGCATTTTCATCTGAAACAGCTCTAAACAAGAAACAATTCTTTCTCTTTCAATTCCCACAAAACCAGATTGTCCATTTCTTTTTCCAGCACCCTTCTTGAATCTCTGTCTTGCTTTCAAAAAAATTCACTTTGTTATTAATTTGTTTTCTCTCCAATTATTTTATCTTTCTAACATATTCAAGGCTGACTCAGTCTTCCATCCTTCCGAGATGGGTAAAATGAGGACACAAGTTGTTGGGGAAATATGCTGACTCTGTAAACCACTTAAAGAGGGCTGTAACACATTGTGAAGTGGTATATAAATCCAAATGCCATTTTGCGAAGTGCTATTGCTCCTCTCTCTCAACTTTACAAAGATTTCAGCCATTATTTTTTGGGTTTTCTTAAAAACATTTTTTTTCAACCAGTCCAAATCATTTCTGGAAAAAATCTTGTGTATCTATTTTTATAGTGTTTGTTTGAGCAAACTCATCCTGCCTTTTTCAATCATTTTTAGTAGTCATTTTTCTTATAATAATCAAAAAGTGAAGGATTTTTTCCAAGAGACAGAAAGAAAAAAAAGCAAAGGAAAGGGAAAAAAAGAAAGAAAAGAAAAAAAAGGAAACAACAGAAAAAAGAAACCTTATATTTTCTAATATATAATCCATCAGTTAAATATACTGTTTAAGAATAAACAACAAAAATTCCTACACAGATCTCCTCTCTTTAACTGGTTTAGTGCAACCAAAGCACTTTTATCAACAGTAAAAGTAAAATAAAAAAGAACAAAAAATCTGCTCCCTTATCCATTTCAAAATTTTCTTAAATCTTATCTTTATTAATTTTTTTTGCAAATTTCTAAATTGAAATCTCTGGTGTATTCTAATTGTCCCTTAAAGAAGATTTAATTTGATATATAAAGTCTCATCTTGGCCGCAGGAAAAATCTCTCTTTGACTATAAAGTAATTATTTCCAAAGAAATTAGAAAGGCAGGGTAAAGTTTGAGTCAACACCAACATATTTATGTTATGTTAATGCTAGTAATTTTTATTATAAATCATAGTGATTTAAAATTTCTCAACTATTTAAGAATGAAGAGCGATGCTTCCGTTCTGTACTCACTGCCTCCATTTTGCTTCCTCTCTATCTGTCCAGCATCTGTCAATTGACATTTCATCCGCTCAGAGGGTTTTGAGCTGCTCAAAACTTTTGAGCGGAAAATGTATCCAATGCATCCGTTTTGCATCCGCTAGGCATACGGGGGACATCTGTTCTGCATCCGTTACACATCCGCTATATCCGCTAGGCATCCGCTGCGTATCCACGCAACTCAATCCGCTCCAGCGTTAAACAGACGCGAAATGGACGCGTAGCGTTAGTAGCACAGACGGAGAAAGGATGAAAGCAGATGCAGCACGCAAAGAAAGCATTTAAAACAGAAAAAACGT
>BHFT01004001.1:0-18197 GCA_004320025.1 Laticauda laticaudata | reverse complement strand
CTATTACATTACCATGCCTTTTTATCCAACCATTGATAAAATAAATCCCATATCATATAAAATTGCTTGTCTTCTTTTTCACTTTACTCATTTCAGCACAGTCCAGTGATGGTAATCTCAAAACATCTGATTTGGGTTATACTCTTCTTCTTCTTCCTAGCGTATTTCCACAGGTATAAGGTCTGCTTTTTGAATCATTGAACGCCACTTTGCACAGTCAGCTGCATCTCCAAGGTAGAGGCCATGGCTTGCATATCTTTATTGATAGTGTCTTGCCATCTCTGTTTTGGGCACCTGAGAGGTCGCCAACCATTGACTTCTAGTTGGTAGGCAGTCTTTGCAATGGTGGAAGGTGCTGCTCTCAGGACATGTCCAAACCAGCGGAGTTGACCTTCTCTCATCTTCTCTATAATTGGTGCCACCCCAAAATGCTGTCAAATATTGTCATTCATGATGTGGCCAAGATGGGAGATGCCCAATATACAATGGAGCATGTGCATTTCCATGGCATGGAGATAGTTTTTGGTCCCTGTTGTTGCTGCCCAGCATTCAGTGCCAAACAGTGCAATAGGGCAGATGGTTGTCTTGTCAATCTTAGATTTAAGACAGGTTGGCATTCGTCTGTCACATAACACACCAGTGAGTTCTTGCCAGTGCATCCAACTTTCCAATCCATTCACCTTTGTTCTCACCTCACCATTGATATTGCCATTGTCTTGGAGGTGGAATCCCAGATACCGAAAATATCCACCTTGGGTAATACTGTTCCTAACTAAAACCAACTATAGATTTCTGATTTAGGTCTAATGTTTGGCTCATTAGGACTCTTCTGATGCACTATCTCCACCTGCCTGCATCTTAAACAAAAAAAAAATGTTGGCTGTATTTTTGAAGGAACTTCTGTACATTTTATGGGGGTGGAGGGACAGGAGGGAGAGGGGGAAGATGGTAATAGTAGGGGGAGAAATATCAATGTAAGGTGAATGAATGAAACATGGAAAAATGTCCTAGGTTTGTCACCTCCACCAAACACACAAAGACAGTCTGGACACCCACATGCCCCCTTGTTATTATGTTCTCTCCCCAGTTTTGGCCCCCACCACTCCCTTCTCTCAAATTACAGGGTGGGCTGCTTTGTCTGGGATTTTTTTGGGTTCTACTTTCTTGTCAGCAGATGCTCAGTGGCAACCGTGTGCCAAAACACCCTCCCCGTGGCTATTAAAACCATCTGCTCATTCCAGATGTTCTATCCTCTCACGGTTTGTTAAAATCTCCAGAAATCTTCTGGACGGGTGAGACACTTGCTGATTGCAGCTGCTGCCCAAGGAAAAAAAAAGGGGGGAGGAAGAACAAGTCTGATCCACAATGCACAAAGTTGGAAAATGGCTCCAGCAAGAACTAGAGAAAAATGGAGAATGTATCAGAGAGGCTGAGTTCTCTCTTCCTATTTTCCTCTGCAGCTTTGTTTCCAACAAGTATTTTGGCAGAAGCCTACCGGTTTTCCTGAATCTCTTGGCTTGAATGCAAGCTTGAACAGCTGAGGTGCCTAACAATTCAATCCTCATTGGATTAAGCCACTGGATGCTAACTAGAAGGACCTAAAGCATCCTCCAGATTAATCTAAGATCTATGGCCGTGATGGCAAACCACAGGTGGCACGCAGAGCCATCTGTGTGGGCATGTGAGTGCCAGCTCAACTTACTTGCACTGCGCATGCATGCACCTCTGAGCTGATTTTTCGGCCTGTTTGAGGCAGTTTTCGGCCTCCCGGAGGCTTGAGGGAAGCCTCTGCAGCCTCAGGAGGCCAAAAAAACAGGCCTTCCAGAACTACCGGAAGTGCCCATTTTCAGCCTCCAGAGGGCCTCTGAAGCCCAGGGGAGGCCATTTTTGCCCTCCTGGGGGCTTGAGGCAAGCCTCTGCATAGGGAAGGCAGGGCACATTGCATTGTGAGTGCCAGCAAGCACGTGCGCTATCATGCACTTTTGGCACACCACAACAAAATGGTTCACTATCACTGATCTATAGTATAGATCTATAGATAAGTTTCATGGAGTCCATGAATTTGGATGGAAACAACTACCATTTCCTTAATCTCCAACTGAAAATTAGCTTTTCATTCACTAATGAAGGTATGCCACCAAATAATTTATGACCTCCAGTTTCCAAAAGTGTTAAGTACAGTAAATCCCGCAGATAACATACCCCAAAACAGAAAACCATAATATATTTGGTTTTGCACAGGACTTTTTTTCCTCCAAATGTGTAATCAATAATAGTCAACCCAGTTTGTATTTTAGAGGTTGTTTTGTTCCTAAATATCCATGCAAGATTAACATTCTAAACCTTATCATTCTAAAAATGCTAATGGATAAAACATAATGGATATTATATTACATTTTGGTTATCTTTAATGTTAACTGTACTGGAACATAAATGATTTCCTTTGTAACACAATCTGCATTTGTGTGTTTTATTTTATGCATTTAAATACTTTTTTCTGTGACGGGGTCTGTGTGCCTCACCAAATTCCCAGAGGAGATGTTGATGTAAAAAGGTTAAAAATACTGCTACAGAGCATGGAAGTCTAATTGCAATATTGCTAATAAGGCATACTTATTCCACTGTACACATCCAAATCCATGGTCAGCTTTGGATCATAGATTTGTCTTCTTGTGCAATATAAGTCACATTCACTGAAATTGCTAAATTGCTAAAAAAAAAAAAAAAAGGTCCTCTTTTAATANCTAAAAAAAAAAAAAAGGTCCTCTTTTAATAATTACTCCAGACTATCCTTTTTCATAAAATAACTCATGTAGAAATGAAAGCTTTAGCACGGTGATGGCAAACCTATGGCAAGCATGCCACAGGTGGCACGTAGAGCCATTTGTGCCGACATGTGAGGTGCAGGCAAACTTACCTCACTGCGTGCCTCACAGCTGATTTTTGGTGGGTTTGAGGGCTTTTTCGGCCTCCCAAAGGCTTGAGGAAGGCTTCTGCAGGCTTTGCAGGCCGAAAATTAGCCCTGTTTCATCACTTTCTATTTTTCCCGGAAATACCAGAAGTGACAAAAGTGGGCTAGCATTCCTGTAAACAAGTGTCCAGAGACAACATCTGACCACTGGCTGCCATTTGGTGGTTTATTCTTGCTGGAAGTCAGGGCTGGCCATGAGGTGACCTGTCCCAAGGAGCACACAAGGATCTCCCGTCTTTTCCACACCCCTTGCAGTGGACTAGTGTCCTTTCTCAAAGCCACCACTAGACTGAAAAGAGGCTGAGGCTTTTTCGGTGGAAGCATTTAAATGTCGCTTTTTGTCATGAAAGTCTATAAAGATTTTCAGTCAACCAGGTCATGGTTGTCCCCAAAGGTGCTTTTTCAGGAGGCAACTGGACTTTCTTGGACATGGAGCCAACTATCATGAAGTTATGATTCCGTTTTGCAGGTCCTTCCTCACAATAAACAACAGGCAGTAGAATGTGGTTCAGAGGGAAATGTGACCTGAAATCTCCCATGCTGAATGAAACTTCTTTTTCTAAACAACAACAACGCAGCAACAATAACAAAGATTTGTGAGGGATCTGCAAGGCACCATGCCAAGCAAGGAAAACTATGATCTGAAGCGAAATGCAGCGGTCTATTAGTCTACTGCCCAGAAAATGACCCCTCACTCAAACAGCCCAATTACAATATTGTTGTGTCTCAAAACAAGCTAAGGGGATTAAAATATTACTTTCCCCCTTTTCTTTTCTCTTTACACAAAGCAATAGAAAGCTGTAATGCAAATCTCTCTCACCCGGCAATCCATCAGTTCTGTCTGTTTCCCACATTTTAAACCATTACATCACAACCACAGTAGGTTTTGGGTTTCAAGCTGAGAGGGCCACCGGAGAGACCATCTGGCAAACCTCACCGTCAGTGACAACAATGGCTAGCTTCTAAGCAGGTCTTCCTGACCTTTTCGGATGTCTGGCCCTCTTGAGAACCTGCCCCAAAATGGATGCTGAAGTAGATTGCCTGTCAAGCAAATAGCTGCCCCTAGGGAAGAAAGGCAGTTGGGATAATGGATTGTTTCCTCTCTGCTGCTGTCTGAGCTTACTGGGTTTTTTTTTGCAGACTTTTCATTATCCAAATGAGATAACATCATCAGTTAGCACTGATCAACACAGGGGTATCAAACTGGTAACACACGGACTAGATTCAGCAGGTTCTGACCAGTTCTGGAGAACTGATAGTGGAAATTTTGAGTAGTTTGGAGAACTGGCAAATCCCACCTATGACTGGCCCCGCCCCCATCTATTTTCTGCTTCCTGAATCCCACCTGATCGGCTAGGTCTCCTTTGGTTGCCCTGCACAGGAGAACAGAGCTGGAAAGCAGGCTAGTGGGGTGGGGAAGGAATGGGGATTTTGTGGTATCCTTCCCCTGTCACGCCCACCAAGCCATGCCCAGCACGCCCTGCCACGTCTACCAAGCGATGCCCACAAAACCGGTAGAAACAAAATTTTGAATCCCACCACTGCTGGAGTTGTTCAATGAGCCTTGTGGTTTTTCAGCTAATTTGGCTTGAGTTTGCTTGCCCGAAACCAGCTGGGAAAGTTGCAAATGTCAATCATTTCACCCTGAGATATTTCAATTGTAGTAAGTTTGGATGTACTAAGTACATTTGGACAGGAATTGGGGATTTTGCAGTAACCATCCACCAGGAGTGGGGAGGGAATGGTGATTTTACAGTATCCTTCCCCTGCAAACATCCACCAAGCCATGCCCACCAAGCCAAGCCAAGCCACGCCCACAGAAGCGGTAGTAAAAATGTTTGAATCCCACCACTGACCTGATGTGTCACATGCAGGCCACGCCCACACCAGCTCTGCAAATGGGAAAGACAACATGAAATGTCACATGACCAAAACCTGATATGGTGAGTTTGACACCCATGAATTGTTAGCACCTAGCACTAGAGCTGGGGAATTCTGGGAGTTGAAGTCCACAAGTCTTAAAGATACCAAGATTGGATGTCTTAGACGCACACATTAGTTCAGTCCAGATGCTTTCCAGACATGATGATTTTAGGCCACCTTAGCTGGGGATGATGGGAAGTGTTAGCATAATTCTGGGTCGCAAGGCCAGCCATTCTTTCAGCACTCCTCTGACTCTGCTGTTGTTTACACAATCCCAAAACACCACACATCTTCTGCTTTTCTGTTACGGTGTCAGCCTTCAAGATCTTCTACTATCACTTTGCATCTTTCGGCTGTCATAAGAAATGGGGGGAGGGGAGGAGGGGATGAGTCTGGGAAGTGAGCTGGAGGTGTTACATTTTTCTGTTGTGTAAATGGGGGGAGGAGCATACATCAGAGTTAGGTTTCTATTTCTTGCTTAGCTTTCTTTTCTCTGCGCAACTGCAACCCGTTACCAAAATATGCCAAGGTCATATGGACAGAGGCCGTGTCATTCATCACCTGAGGATGCCCACCATGATCATATCTCCAGCACATTTCCTAATTGAGAGCTTTTCAATCTGAACTATTGGGCGGAGTCGGCGCGAACACGCTTCAACTGTCCACTTTGTGTATTTTGTGATTTATACGTGACCCTATTTCATCACGGTTCAGTAATCTCTGGTTGCTATTCACTTTACTTTCAGTAAAAGATAACTTTTTCTCTAACCTTAAAGAGTCCAGTAATATGGTTCCATTCTTTGGATTTTGCAATCGGAGCATTGTCCGACATCTATTCTGAATCTCCCTCTACCAGCCTCACCACGAGAACAACACGCAATTTTCTCTCGAGGGGAGCCTGAACCATCATTGTCATCTTCAATGCAGTGACCAGGAAGAATCTGGGAGCCATATGGAAGGCAAGATTGCTTGCTAGGTACAGGAAGCCCAGAGTTTGCGTTAGGCTCAGAGCTCAATCGTGGAAAGAGGATCCAGCTTGTGAAGCCCAGAATTGGCTTGGGTGGCGCGGTTGGTCTGGAGAAGATTCCGAAGAAGGACCCCCCCCCCGGAATCCCCACGGACACCCAAATACACGCATCCGCGCGGTGGAAAGAGAGGAGACCATGGGCAAGTAGAAGGAAAAACGAGAGAACTCTCACTGGTGTCAACAGCCAAGGCAGACTCTTGATGAATGCTTTTGAACAACTCCAGAGCTGCACAAAGGTATGAAGGGGAAGGGGGAGTCAGCGCCCACACACGAAAGAAGAGAGCAGCCCCTGTCCCATAATCACCAGGATCCAGCAGCAGCCCCAGGGCCCTCAGTAGGAGCGTGTAATTCTAGCAGAGCGTAGAGCTCCTCATGGCTGCTCCCATTAGAAGTAAGAATACCGGGGCCATCCCAAAACCTTGGGATTTCTTTCCTAGCCCAAGCTTTGGGAAGCTAATGGAAGAATACGGAGAGGATCTTCCTCAGAAGCAGCCAAAGTGCAGGATGTGTGTTACCAGGGCTCTTGAGGGGAACAGCGCAGAAGTGGTGGTTGACCCGCATAATGATAATGCTCCCAGTTGATGACATTATAACCTATTCATAGACTGCAACTGGTCGGGCTAGGTTTGACGAGACCCACCTGGCAGAGCGGCAAGGCCCGGATTAAAGATGAAGGCATAAATCAGGAGCAGAGGTCAGTGGTAACTGAAATACACCCAAAGAATTTAGACAGTTAACTGTCATATCCGAGGCTGGTCCCAAGACGCCCTGATAGAAGCAATCTAAAGATGCGTTTAAAACGAAGATGCTGATACCAGAGATGGCATTGCTAGAAGAGACCCAAATGACTTGCAGATGGTGTACTGCTGCTGGCAGAAGACAGGCTGCGATAATTGATTTAACCCCGAAGCAGACAGGGGGGGGGGTTCTGGGTTGGAGAAAGCTTGCCCCCCCAGCGTGCCATCAAGGGGTCCCGCAACCTCAAGGGGAGAGCGGCGGCAAGAGACCAAGCTCCTCTGCCTGTTTTCGATGCAGGAAGGAAGGTCACCAGCTTGTAACTGCAGAAGTCAAGCTGGAACCAAAGGGGGCGCCAAAGGAAGTGAAAGAAACCCTGAAAAATCCCCAGCGAAGCCATCGCGAAGCAGCAGCTAAAGGTCGAAAGAGACGGCAAGAGGTCTGCCCACTCCTGCGGGAGAAGATAAGTAACACGCCTGGTTACCCCTGAGGAGGACGATGTTCGACTTGGAACGACGACTCCTGTAAGTCCAAATCGTGGGCCCTATGACCATTCCGGTGAACGTTGAGGGTACGCCAATTACAGGGGTCGAAGGAGAAATGTCAGCTCTACTAGTAGTCTGGGTGCACAAGGTGTACTAAGGATCAACATGGAACGAGTGGTGGAGAAAAATGGACTTAAAACTAAACAACTTCGTGAAAGGCTGCCACATTTTCCTTTGCCCATATTAGGATGGATCAGTGCGGCATGGAGGTTGCACCTGCACGTTTGATCACGGAACGCTATAGAATAAATCATGGGAGACAAGGATGAGAGACTATCTGCATTTTATTGTAGTCACTGGGATGGAACAATCATTAATACTGGGATTGCCGCTGGCTCGCGGAAAATGGAACCCCAGGTTAATTGGAAGTAGAAGGGGTTGTTGGCGCAATATGCACACCAAGACAGCGACCTGGAAAAAGAAGGGGAGATCTCAAGCCCGAAAGCTTCAGATTCCAATTGAAATAGCTTCCACAGGATACCCGAACCCGTGAAAGGGGAGGACGAGAAATTCCAAAAGAGTATGGGATTTAATAGGAAGTGTTTTCAGCCTGCGAAAGCTGCGGATCGAAGCTCTCGCCTCAACTCGGTCCACAGACTGTGCTATTGAAAATTCTTGCCTGGGGTGAAGCTCCCGAAACGAAGTTGTACTCAATGACAACCACTGGGGAATTCAGAGGAGCTAAGACTGTTATAGATAAAAATCTGGAACGTGGTTTCTGCTAGGCCCTCGGTAGGCAGCCCCCGTGTTGTTCCGTGAAAAGAAAGATGGCTCAAACGCTTGGTGGTGGAGACTAGCAAGAATATTTGAACCCAATTTCTGGGGAAACGTGTACCCCCTGCCTTTGATGAAGGGAATGTTGGCACACCTAGCTAAGGGGATAGATTTCAGCGAAGTTGGAGTTTATGAGAGAGATACTACTGGATTCGCAATTAAGGAAAGGGGATGAGTGGAAAAGACTCGGCATAGGTCATTTAAAACCGGCCCGATGGGTTGTTTCCAATTCAACGTTCTTCCTTTTGGTTTACAAGAGGCCCCAGCTGTATTCATGCAGATGATGAATCAGGTGTTACAAACGAACATTATACAGAGGAGTTCTGGTTTATCTTGATGACATCCTTATCTACACGGAAATCTGGATGAACAGTGTGAAACTGGTGTGGTCGGTTTTACAGAAACTGTGTGCCAACTAGTTTGTTTGCTAAACTATCCAAGTGTGAATTCCATCAAGAGAAAATTGACTATTTGGGAATATGGCATTTCATCTGAGGGCATAGAAATGGATCCAGAGAAAGTGCGTGCCAATTATGGAATGGGCTCACCACGTACCAGAAAACAACTTCAAAGCTTCTTGGATTTGGCAAATTTTTACTGGCAATTTATTCCGCGACGTTTGCCTAGATAGCAATGCCATCACAAATCTCTAAAAAACAAAAGGGGAGGTGAAGCCAAGGCCGAGCAAAGCGTTTGGAGTGGTCCATGGAGTGCCAAGCAGCTTTGAAAAGCTAAAAATGACTGTTATGCTGCAGAACGCAGTGCTATAGCACCCAGATGTGGAGGCTCCTTTCGTGATCCAAAGCCGATGTGAGTGATGTGGGCCGTTGGAGTGGTGTTACTTTCAAATCAATGAGAAAGGGACCTTACAGCCTTGTGCGTATACCTCCATAAGCTATCGAAAGCCGAGAGAGGTGGGCCATCTGGAAAAAGAAACTTTTGCAGTTTGTTGGGCTTTCTGACCTGGAGACATTTCCTGGAAGGAGCAAAACATCCATTTGAGGTATGGACTGATCATAAAAATTTGGAAGCCTTAAAAATGCCTCGGAAGCTGTCCCCCTAAACAAATTCGCTGGGCCCAGTATTTCAAGATGCGGTTCAATTTCTCATTGAAGTACATTCCAGGGGGGAAGAACTTCATGGCAGATGGCTCTCTCTAGACTACCCAATAAATAGTATTCGCCAGGAGGTGATAAGTCCAATTGTTTTCAACCAAACCATCTAGCCGCCCCAATGATCACCAGAACCCAAAAGAAGAAACAAGAAGTGGATTTATCGATGACCTAACCGAACAACTAAAAGAAGCTTTAAAACTTGAGATTTGGTTCTTGGCTCATTTCGAAAGACTATACAGTTAGAGATGGTTTGGCTTGGGTGGGGACCAAGTTATATGTGCCACAGGCGCTTGAGGGCCAAATACTACAACAAGCTCATGATTCTAAAGCAGCTGGTCACTTTGGATTTGTGAAACCCTTCACACTGGTTAAGCGGCATTCTGGTGGCCTACTTTAAAGAAGGACATTGAAGCTTATGTAGCTAGTTGTCCAATTTGTGCCTTCGGCAAAGAGACCTCCTGGTAAGCTGGCAGGGTTTGTAACAAAATGTAGCTAGACCAACAGCCCCTGGAAGGAAATCCTCTATGGACTTTATAGTAGAATTACCCGAAAGCAGTGGAAACATGGTTATTTGGGTGGTAAACCGATTTGTTTTCAAACAGGTTACATTGCATACCTTGTTCCAAAATTCCATCCTGCTAAGATGTTGGTCTAAAACTGTTTATTTCACAATACTATAGGTTACATGGCTTCGGAATGCATATCTCTGACAAGGGGTCCAATTTACCTCAATATTTTGGAAAGAGTTCCTGAAGTTGATAGGCTTGCCCAGGGCTTAAGCTCACACCACCACCCTCCAAACCCAATGGGGCTGTGAGAGGACTAACGCAGTGTTAGACAGTATCTTAGATTATCAAATAAGATAACTGGTCCGACTTACTACCATTTTGCTGAAGTGGCATATAACAACTCTGTACATAGTAGTACTGGATTCACTCCATTTAAAGTGGCTTCGGGACAAGATTTTGTACCCATACCTGAACTTCCTCGTGAAAGGCCTAACATCCATTTCGTTGGATGAATGGATAACTCAACTCCAACTTAACTTAACTAAAGCATTAGATGAGGCCCATCAAACTCATAAGAAATTTGCAGACAGAAAAGATCTCCACAGAAATTTATAAAGTAGGCACAAGTTTTCCTGTCCACCAGATACCTGCAAACCACTCAAAAGTCAAAGAGCTTGGTCCTAAATTATGTTGGTCCTTTCACGATTGAACGGATTATAAAATCCTGTAACAGTCCAGCTAACTGACCGAAAACTCTTCGACGAATTCACCCGGTTTTTCCATGTTAGTTTGTTAAAACCTGAACATACTTTGTGATTTTAAGACCCATCCAGGCTGACCCTCCATACCAATCTGATTGAAGGTTGAACAACTTTTGAAGTCAAAGAAATTCTGGACTCTCGCAAATGGAGGGGTCGGCTTCCAGTGTCTTGTAGCCTGGAAATATTTTCCCTTCTTCACAAGCTGGAATGGGTTAACGAAACGGATGTTAAAGCCCCTAAGTTGATCAAAGCATTTCATTCCAAGCATCCTGATAAGCCCTAGGAAGTGTATTCCTTTGTAATTGTCTAATGATTAATTATTGTCTTTATATTTTTCTCCTCTCTCTCTTCTAGGACTGATGGTTTTCCTTTTTCTCTAGCAGGGCGGAATGTGAGCCTTCAAGATCTATCTACTATCGCTTTGCATCTTTTGGCTGTCATAAGAAAAGGGGGGAGGGGAGGGGCGGAATGACATCTGGGTAGTAGCTGAGGTGTTACATTTTTCTGTTGTGTAAAATTGAAGGGGGGGGCATACTTCAGAGTTAGGTTTCTATTTCTCGGTTTAGCTTTCTTTTCTCTTGCCGCAATTGCAACACCGTTATCAAAGTATGCCCAGGTCAACGGACAGAGGCCTTCAATCATCACCTGAAGATGCCCACATGATCATATTCACATACTTCTTAATTGGAAGTTCTCATCTGAACTATCAGGAGTGAAGAACACTTCCATCACGTTTGTATATGTGAATTGCGCACGCCTAATTCTCTTCAGATTCAGAATTCTTTGGTTTGCTACCACTTCACTTTCAGTAAAAGAAAACTTTTCTCTAAATTAAAAGTCTAAGTATTTTTTTTTGGATTTTGAATGGCGCACTGCGGACATCCTGACATTCAGTGTGTTTGGCCTTTCCCTGAGTGTGAGCAACCGATTGCCTGCTTCCAGCTTCAAGTTCATGAAAGGGAAGGGCTGGTTTTGTTCTCCCATTTCACCCCCATCATTTTTTTAGTGTTAAAAAAAAATCCTAGCAACTAAAATGGATTCAAAATGTAAAAATGAAACAGCCGCTATCAGCTTCCTCAGGCACAAACCCAGAAGAACTTGCCAGAGTCCACATGGGTTTTAAAATTAATGAGAATTAATGTCTTCTGCATATTCAACCCCAAAACTATTTTCTTTATCTTTTTCTCTTAATCTTTTTTCTTCCTTTCTTCCTTCCTTCCTT
This sequence comes from Laticauda laticaudata, assembly GCA_004320025.1. Taxonomy (NCBI): domain Eukaryota; kingdom Metazoa; phylum Chordata; class Lepidosauria; order Squamata; family Elapidae; genus Laticauda; species Laticauda laticaudata. Next base: position 6,615 of record BHFT01004001.1, on the reverse strand, counting down.
CCTTCCTTCCTTTCTTTCTTTCTTTCTTTCCTCTCTCACTGTCTCCTTCTTTCTTTCTTTCTTTCTTTCTTTCTTTCTTTCTTTCTCTTCCTTTCTCTCTCTCTTTTCTCTTTTTCTTCCTTTCTCTCTTTTCTTTCTCTCTCTCTTTCTTTCCTCTCTGTCTTTCTCTTTTTTCTTTTCTTTTCTTTTCTCTCTCTCTCTTTCTTTTTCTTTCTTCTGACAGGAGACATGCCAACTTGATGATTTCATCGCCAGGGCAGACTGTGTCAAACTGGTGGGATTAAAACATACAGGAAATCAACCTTGGAATGCAGTCAAAAAAAAAAAAAGTAAGAGAATGCAGCAGCACAAAACCAAGAATCAATTGCAATTAAGAAAGGCAGATCTTTTGAACTTCAGGGGTTAGAAAATGCCCACCTTTCAAATGACCCCATTTCCCTATGTCTCATTTCACTCCTTTCAGTCCCTGCTTCTTCAGTGTGATATTCAAAGCAATTTAATACTTGTTTTTCTAGATCTGTTCCAGTGAACACACTTGTCTTTATTTTTTTTGGCAAAATGATGTCTCCATGCTCAAAGCCAACAGAACATCTGATTTGTAACTTGAGATATACATACATACATACATTCACACATACATACATACATACATACATACATACATATGCCACCCCTTTCTACTTCATAAAGTCCCTTGAAAATGTACAATTTTGTTAAATTCTTTCTACAAAAACAGCACCCTTTCTTGTTTCTTTCACTATAGTATAAGCAATAATGCCATTCTGGCCAAGATGTAAAGCATTTAATGCAGCTTTCTCTAAGTTGGTGCTTACCCCAATGTATCAAATACTACATTCTAGAATTCCCAACCAGAAAGGAAGTTAATTTCAGTACAGATTGGGAAGGATTGATCTCAATGAGCCACGGTGGTGCAGTGGTTAGAAGTGCAGTACTGAAGGCTGTTTTATTCAACAGTAGTCAGAATGGGAACACTTTGGCTGCAGCTGAGGCCAGCCTTTTATACAGGCTGGCCTGCCTGCTTTCAGCCTATGGCATTCCCTTGAATTTGCCGCCTTTCAGCAGCTCTTTGGATTGGTTCCTAGTGAACCAATCCACTTCTTNAACCAATCCACTTCTTACTTTACTGGACCAATCAGAACTGTAGTCTAGGAGTCAACCATTTACATATAGAACAAAGGCTACTTCTGCTGACTGCCGGCTGACTGCAATTTGGCAGGTCAAGTCTTACCAGGCTCAAGGTTGACTCAGCTTTCCATCCTTCCGAGGTGGGTAAGATGAAGGCCCAGATTGTTGGTGGCAAGAGGCTGACTCTGTAAACCACTTAGAGAGAGGGCTGTAAAGCACTGTGAAGCGGTATATAAGTCTAAGTGCTATTGCTATTGCCAAATTCACCAGCAGTAATCAGTTTACCTTCTGTAAAGCTATCAAGTTTGCTGAATGTCTATGGAGATTCACAGTCATCCAGGTCATGGTTGTCCTTAAGGGTGCTTTTTTAAGAGGCAACTGGATCAGAAAGTCCAGTTGTCTTTTGAAAAAACACCTTTAAGACTCTCAACTTTGCTGTCCAAATTTACCTAACATGAACCAATTCATGTAAATAAACACTCAAAAGCAAGAAATTTTCACCAGATAAATAACCCTTCCACATATCATCTGATAGAATGAAAGCAATGAAGTATCTTGGGAAATGAAGACCCTTTTAATCAAAGAGTTTGGAAGAAGATTTTCTCCTTTTTTGCTTCCTTTCTTGTAAATCGCTCTCAGCTATTCTGGAAAGAGAAGTATAGCAATACAATAAAGAAACCAATATAAACTAAATTGATACAGACAGTATTTTAGAACTCTTCTAAGGTCCCTGGTGATAATTCCTACTTAAAGGATCACATATCTGATGGATTGGAAGGACCTTGAAAATGGGTGCTTTTAAAAAAAAAATTCCCCAAAACTTGTTGTCAATCACAATATGGATGATCCAGACAAATTAGGCAAATGAACTAAGAAGGATGTTTCCCCCAATTAAATTTTCTTCCTTAGAAGTCCATCATTTAAAACCATTTTTATGTTGTAAGGCTCAAAATTTGACTTTGCCTGGTCTTATTAGCTGTTTTATTGATAATTCCAGAAAAGAGAATTGTTTTCTTTTTCCTCCCAGACAAAATCAGTTGGCTAATTCATGTACGTACAAACCAAACTCTTCCATGGCCTTTTATATATGGCATAAAAGTGTGAAATAACCATTCACATGAGGACATCACAAAAACTCAAATAGAAAGCCCAAGGGTAAGTAATTCTACCAGAAACAATTAAGTGAAGGAGACAAAATAAAGCTGAACCAGGTTCTGTAAAATTAGAAGCATATGAAGTGACGCACCTACTCCAACAAAAATTCAGAGCTCTTCCAAAGTGCTAAAATATTGCTTTAAAGCCTTCAAAGAAATTATTTTAAATGATCATGGTACATAAGTTCAGTTCAGGCTCCATCAAAAGAAGACTGGTCTGGATGGAAATTAAAAATTAATCTTGCAACCCTCTTAATGGCCCATACTAAGGATCAGCAATCAAGTTTTGCTGCTCTAGATAGATTTACTTAGAATAACTTTATTGTCACTTTGAATGTGTACTAATAGGCATACATTAAAATGAAATTCCATTGCATACAGCTCTCAAAAGATCACCGCCTCCAATATACATTGCATAAACATGACAAAATAAATAAATACAAAATTATGAATATACCCATATATATTATATGACACAGAGAAACAACACAGTCCAGGCCGGATGTATACATGTACATGAGGAGAGAAATTAATCTTGTGAGTTTACCAGACAGATGGCATAGGGAACAAAGCTGTTACAGAATCAGGTAGTCCTGCTATAGATACTTCGAAACCTCCTCCCAGAGGGGAGCAACAGAAACAGGGTGTGTGGGGTCTCTAATGCTCTAATGTTTCGAGCTTTAAACGCACAGCACCTATTAGCAGCATCCTGAATAATGGGAAGTGAGCTTTCTATAATCATCTCCACTGTCCTCGCCACTCTGTATGGACTTTCTATCTGCTGCCATCAAACCAATGGTGCAGTTTGTTAAAATGCTCTCAATCGTGCCTCTGTAAAAAGGGGCCAGGATAGGAGAAAGATAGATGGTGCCTGTGGCAGATGTGTATTTATTTATCAGTTCCACACACTCACATATGACATTTTAAGAGATGCATCCAGTGATGAACTTTTGTAATTTTGGATTGGGGAGGTAACCTGGCATCCTATAGATGATTTTGCCCCAGTCAACTTAGTCATTCCTCAAATCTACTGGGAGTTAGAACACATAAATCTTCATCCTTATAACTACTCAGAACTAAACTTTGCTTTGGGGAGATGGCATAGAACGGAAACAACTTAGGCCCTTCCAAAATTACAAGTCCTTTCATTTTGATTCCTCTCCAACCACTGCTGGGTCTGGTTTTTTGACCATAATTGCTAAAGAGATGTCCATTTGGAAGTGCCTTTGGAAAATGCAATTACTGTTTCAGTGATGTTTTAGTAGTTGCCTCCTGTTCATCCCCAAATGGTAATGCACTCAAGATGCTGAGAGTTTTTATTATTTATTTAGTTCAAGTCATAGGGCTGTCTATCTCAAATTCATGACTCTTGGCAGCTAGCAGTAGTTAAAAATGCCATACAACAACACAAACCATCAACTAAACGATCAGTGGAACGATGTGTCTCCAAAAGTTGTGGGACACTGGAAGGACAATCATCTGTCTGAAATGATATAGGATTTCCTGCTTGAGCAGGGGGGTGGACTAGAAAATCTCCAAGGTCCCTTCCAACTTTTTTTTTCTGTTAAAATAATATATACATAATCGGTAGCTAACCTAAACAACCCAGCAAGCAAAACAGCACACATCATTGCATGAGTTCTGTCACACCTCTGAACTCAGTGCTATGGTTAGCTGCCGCAACTGTGGATGGCTGAGGAGAGCAAGTACTCAGGTGAGGGGCCAGGACCATCAGGGAAGTAGACTGCTGCCTTCAGAGATTGTGGGGGCTGGCAGCAGTGATGAGGAGGTTCCTGAGGAGCCTGAGCCAAAGTGCGTGTACACACAGGATTGCTCGCTTGGAAAGAGCAGCTGCAGCAGCACGGGCAAATTTGGGAATAAGGTTGTGGAAGTAAGTGCCCCCTCCTTCAACAAGATAAAAGCCAGCTGTGACAATGAACGTTCTTTGGAGAAGGCAAAGACGTTTGATAAACCCCCAACTCATGGACATTCCAGTATCCTGAGTTTGTATTTGAAAATTCCTTGTATTGAAATTATTTCTTGTCTGTTTCTTTTGGCAAGTCTCACACAGTTTGGCAAGGCTTGTGCTTATCACAGCTAATTATTTTGCAAAAGCATTACAAGGTTTCTGTTCTATTTGGATTGTGTTTGATTTGTTGGAAAAGGATGTGAGTCAAAACGTTCCCAGGTTTTGGTGGTAGAACCATGCCATTAAGACCTCATGGAAGGCCAGCATTATTTGAGTTAATCTAATCTGTGCGGGGGAAGTTATATTCCAAAGGATGTGTGCCACAACAGAAGAGAACCACCCTGTTCTCAAAAGAAAAAAAAAGCAAATATTATAGTCATAGAAGACCCCTTTCTTTGCCTGCTATATTTCTAGAAGAGCTTGGGTGGGTTGGCTACATGTTGATTTAGTCATGCTTAGACCTTGTGAAATCAATGGAATTCAAGACAGCCATTAAATATGTCCAATTGAAGATGATAGGCTAACTCCTAACCTACAGAGATCTAACTCTGAGTTTAGGTAAGCAAGGGAGCAATGGTAGAAACAAAATAACAGAGTTGGAGATCTTCTCAAGCAGGAGATCTTATACCATTCCAGACAAAAAGCTGTCCAGTCTTTTCTTAAAAGCATCCAAACTTCTAAAGGCCAGTCATATTCCACTGATTAATTATTCTCACTGTCAGGAAATTTCTCCTTAATTCTACATTGCTTCTCCCCTTGATTGGGGGAGTTTTTTGTCCATTGTTTTTTGTCCTGCTTTCAGATATTTTAGAGAATAGGTTGATCCCCTCTTCTTTGAAGTAGCCCCTTAGATATTGGAAGACTGCAATATCAGGTCAACTCTAGTCCTTCTTTTCATTAAATTTGACATACCCAATTCCTGCAACCATTCTTCATATGTTTTAGCCTTCAGTCTTTTATACGTTCTTCATATGTTTTTGCCTTTACATTTTCTTCTTCGAGAAAACCCTAATTGGAGGCATCTAAAAATGAATCAAGGAAACAACACCAGAGACAGAGTTGGCATGAGTTCTCAGCTTAACTAGTACAATGTGAATTTTGACATCCACATGTTTGCAGCAAATTCTTTAGTTACATCATTAAAAGCTCTGCAACATGCATCCAAAAATTTGGTGATAATAGCAGCTGCAAAGAACAGCCAAACAATAGGGAGAACCAGCTGCGTTTGCTTCTCAGACTTTGGGTCAGAAGTTACAGCCATGAATTAAGAAAATGTTGCCAATAGACAATAAAAACTCAGAAGTCCTCAGTAGTCTCAAGCTACTTCCAAAATTATGAAGAAGAAGGGGGGTGGGGGTGAAACAGGATATAGGACACCAATCTGTAGGAAACCAATGCATATTTCAGTGATTAAGAATCAGTGCTGTGAGGGAGCTTAGCCCAAAAGTTGGCCTTAAAGTTTGTGGAATTGTATAAAAAGAGTTTGTTCAGATCAGATTGATTCACTGGTAAAGGTGAAAACTAAGGTCTCCATCAGAAGATGGTTTTTGATGAAAAGCAAGCGCATATGAAGACAAACAGAATGCAAACCAGATAATCAAGGTTTGACCTGACTTGACAGCATGAATCAGGGAAAGGAAATCAGTGAACTAAGAGAAGTAAAGTTTTACAGAAGCTGTCTTGCCATATTTAGAACTCAGAATAACACAATTGGAAACAACCTTGGGTGGTTTCTAATCCAACCTCCTTGTTCTGTTGTGGGAATGAATAACTCAAGACCCAGTGATACTTCAGCTCTTTTATTTGTCTCTCTGTGACTACTCACTAGCGGAGCCGCAGCAGCCTCTTTTATAGCAGCTGCTCGCGGCTCACGCCCAATGATGGCTCTTTAAAATTCCCGCCTTTAGGAGGACCAATCAAAATGAACCATTCAAATATTCAAATATATAACAGCCCTCCCCACGTGGTCCAGTCCAACCAATCAGGCTCCCCTAGGTTAGTAGTCATGTAAATAGGCGGGGATCTTATGGGTTCTACTGGACCTGCACAATTCAGTAGTGGTGTTGTCTTCGGTCTGTTCGGAAGGCTTTGCTGTTTCTCCCGTCCTTCTCCATGGAACCTCCTGGAAGGTAGAGTCAGCCATGCCGCTCCTGCCTGGTCTGTTCGAGCTGGTAGAGTTGGCTCGGCTGCTCCTTCCAGGAGTGGCTTCATGTTGATTTTCCGCTGCCAGTTCCCTTCTTCCGAAGTCTTTTTCAGGTATGTGATTGCTATTTCTTAGCGGTTCTACTAGTGGTGTTGATTGGTGAATTGTTGTTAGAGTTTGTTTTATTATTTCTCGTGTTTGTG
>BHFT01003995.1:0-12483 GCA_004320025.1 Laticauda laticaudata | reverse complement strand
CTCAAAACTTTCTGAGCGGATGAAATTTCAATAGACGGATGCTGGACGGATAGAGAGGAAGCAAAACGGAGGCAGTGGGTACAGAACAGATACATCGCGTTAGCCAACGGATGGCAAGCTGTTTTGTCCGTTTTACATCCTCTTTGCATCCATTGGTGCAGTGTGACAGGGGCTTTAATAAAACTGATTTTGTTCAAAAATAGGCATGTTCACTTTTGAATTTATATTCTTTTGAAAGAACCTACCAACAAGGTTGGGTGGGGAATTCTGGGAGTTGGAATCTATACATCTTAAGGATGAGAAACACAATGTTATTTATAATAACATAGTCTATTTATAATGTGCCTGATCTGAGTGCTCAGGATTTTTTTATTGGTTGTGCTCTATTCTTTCTACAGATTATGCAGTTGTGTATTGAAAAGAAGTAACTTTTAACTGGTCCTCACACTTAAGATTGTCACAATATCCACACAGTCACGAGATCAAAATTCTGGTGCTTGGCAACTGACATTTAAAATGGTTGCAGCATCCAGGGATCACATGACCACCATTTGTGATTTTCCCCTTTGTTGGTAAGTGGGGGAAGAAGCCACATTTGCTTAAGGACCACCGGATTCACTCAAGAATGATTGCGACTCGCTTAACAACTGTGGCAAAAAAGGTTGTAAAATCAGGAACAACTCACATAACAATCACCTTGCTTAACAATGGAAAGTTTGGTCCCAATTGTTTGTTGTACTTCAAGAACTACCTGTATTAATAATTTGAACACCCCTTGATTTATCTAAGGTGTGGTCACCCAGTGCTATTTGGGACAACAACTTCCAGTCATTGTAACTGACCATTAGGTCTGGGACTGATGGCATTTAACATAAAAAACAACAACTCTGGAGGGCCTCTGTCCCTTAGACCAGGGGCAGGAAACCTTGGCCCTTTTATGACTTGTGGACATCAACTCCCAGAATTCCCAACCCATGCAGGCTCAGGAATTATGGGAGTTGAATTCCTTGCACAGCTCAGGAATTCTGGGAGTTGAAGTCGATAAGTCATAAAAGGGCCAAGGTTCCCCACCCATTCCTTAGACTGATCCACAGAGATGTATCCAAAGCTTTTTGTTTTTTTAAAGCGATCTTATCTTCTTCATGAGGCCCATCTCCTGCACTAAAAGCCTTGGGTCTCTCAGCAGAAGCCTGAAAATGCTAGGTCATGGTATTATATAAAAATAATAGGATACCTTGTAGGTTAGGCAGCATCTCATGGGATTTTCAAACTTCATTTTCTCAACTCAGCTTCAGGGAACTCTGGCTGACAAATGCTGAGCAGGAGGTCACGTGGCAGAATGCGATGCAACACCCAAATCCTCATTTATCACAGTGCAGAGCTGCTGCACTGCTGGGCTTCAATCTGACCTCAGGAATGCAACCCTCTTAATCAGGGCCACCAGGATTTGAGATTTCACCCCTTGGCAGAAAGTGCTTTATAAGCCGAGTCCTCAAAAAAACAACAACAAACAAACATGTTCCAGCCATTTTACAGACAGGAGAACTGAGGGAGAAACTAAGAAACTAGGTATAGAACAATCTGCAATACTGTACTAAGGAATTTAGTAGATAGTGTCTGCTGCATAGAGTCACTGGGTTATGTGTTTTTCATTGCACAGTTCTTTGGCATTCGGGCAGTTGCAACTCCAGCCTGTGATGCCTTTTAGAAAACCACCCACTTGGTACAGAATACGGGCAGCTTAATAGCTAACTAGACCTGAGCGATAATGTGTGTGCTAGTATTTTATCTTCCCTGTAAGTTCTCATCTCACATGGGACCCAGACTTTTGATCTTTAAAGATTATCACAGTTTGGAGCCTGTTTTTCCCCACCAAGATCAGTTAACCACTTTCTGTGATCATCATCTGGGCCTTTTCTTTACGTGATACATTTGTCATCTGTCCTGCCTTTCATTGCATTGTGTAACTGCTATTTTTATTCGGCAATATACTATAAAATAGCTGGAGGCTTTTGCTATTAGGTCACCTAAAGAAGGTGATCTACTGAATCCAGCATTCTACAGGTCACTACTAGCATGTGTTCTTTTAGCTTTTTTAACAGATTAACAGAGTTGGAAGGGACCTTGTAGGTCAACTAGTCCAACCCTAAACCATTTCTGACAAATGGCAGTCCAGTCTGTTCTTGAAAGCTTCCAGTGATGAAGCTCCCACAACCTCTGATGGCAAGCTGTTCCATTAGTTGATTGTTTTCACTGTCAGAAAATTTTTCCTTATTCCTAGGTTGAATCTCTCCTTGATCAGTTTCCATCTATTATTCTTGTCTGGCCTTTGAGTGCTTTGGAAAATAGCTTGAACCACTCCTCTCTGTGGCAGCCCCTCAAATATTGGAAGACCACTATCATGTCTCCCCTGGTCCTTCTCTTCACTAGACTAGCCATGCCCAGTTTCTGCAACTGTTCAATGTATATATTAGCCTCCATTCTCCTAGTCCTCTTGGTTGCTCTTCTCTGCACTCTTTCTAGACTCTGAACATCTTTTTCATAGTGTGGTGACCAAAACTGGATGAAGAGGGGTATTAGTACCTCACTTGATCTTGATTGTATCCCTCTGTTAATGCAATTTAGGATTGCATTGGCTTTCTTGGCTGCTGCTGCACACTGTTGGCTCATATTTAATTGGTTGTCCACTAAGACTCCAAGATCCCTCTTTCCAGCATCAGAAAGAACCAGTCCTGGAGGCTGACTGGGGAGAAAGTAGAAAAGGCTTTCGTGAGTAGAGTTCCCTCTGCAACTCAGAGGAAAAATTACCAAAAAAATTCTATGGTATCTGCACTTTAAGTACTATACTAAACAGTAATTTTCGGTTTGCAAGGTGTGGCGGTGGCAGGAATTCGTGATTGTGCACGGTTTCTGCTGCGCTCGCCGCTGGAGTGCTCCGAGCCAACCGGCTTCGGGGCTATAGCTACCCCGTAGAGGTAGCTGAAGACAGGGGAGACCTAGGGGTCAGGGGGAGTCATACCCCCCTCCTCCGCTGGCTTAACTCCCTTTTCCAAAAGTGGTAGAGCGGCGGTCAGAAATGGCCACCACAAAGCAGCTTTCATCCGGAAAAGAATGTGCAGGAGGAAGCTGAGAAGTGAAAGTTTTGGCTGACTGGGAGGAGAAGCAACATCAAGATATCCTGGAATTTAAATTTTGGAAAAAGAATACATTGTTCCCCGAAGAAGATTCTAGAAGCAGCAAATGAAAGTGAAAAGGGAAGGTTGTTTTTTCTCACATCTCCTCACTTATGGTGAGCAGCAGTATGAATGAGAAATTGGAAAAACCCGCTTTGGCATCAGCAAGTAATCAACTGGAAAATTAAGCTAAGGGGGACAATAAGATTTCTGGAACACTAGAAAAAATTTTTTTTATGCTGTAAGTGGGAAGGGAGAGGATAAGAATTAAGATTAGGTTTGGCTGGAGGAGATTGGCTTGGAATTTAAAAGACTTTAGAACAAAATCATAAGACTTCTAAAAGACACATTTTAATTGGAAACTTTGGTAATTGAATTACACACCCCAGGAAGAGAAAGTGAAAAAAAGAAGAAATGGTTAAAGTGAAATAGAGCTGTGTCCATCTGGGCTGTTTGTGAGCTTTGGGACTTTTGAAATTCTTAATTTGAATGATTAAAATCACTTTGGGTATCCTAATAATTTTTTTTTTACAACTGGCATTAATTTGTTGGATGAACTGAAAATGGAAATTTATAAAATATAAAGAAGAGCGAAGGCAAGAGGGAGAGGATCTTTTGGCTCCGTTTTTTCATTTTTAGAAATGGCGAATTTTCTATTGTATGAGAAACTACAAGACAAGAAGTTTGGGATGAAGAAGAAGCCATCTTAACGAACAAGCAACTTATCTGGGGAAGAAAGGGGAAAGGGGGGAAGAGAATGGAGAATTGAAGACTTAAAAAAAAACCAAAAAAGGGAAGAAATAAGGTGAAAAAGTGGACACATTGTCAGACAGCAACAGAAAAGGGAATTTACAGAAGAGGGTAGAGATTAAGAGACTAAGGGAAGAAACAAGGGTAGAGTGGAGAAGCAAGGAGAAGGAAGGGAAGAGAAGCTAATAAGGTTTGAAAGCAAGATGTAAACCAAACAGGACTTATTTAAGAGATAATGGGTAAAAATATACTGAAAAAAGAGAATTCTGCAAAAGTACATAAGATTGTTATTGTTGTATTTGTATCGAAATAATGTTAGAAAATTTGAACAACATATAATTGGTAAAATGTGATCAATTTTCACGTAATTTAGTGGAAAAATTCTTTTTTTTTTTGAACAAAAATAAATGAAAATGAAATATGAGAGAATTGGAATTGAAGAAGGAAGGGGTAAACATTTTTAATTACATAATGTTTTAAAATATAAGTGAAATGGGGGGAGAGTAACTGCGCGAAAATTTATAAGTGTTCCCATAGAAGCATGATACCTATTTAAAAAGGAATGTATAAAATGTTTTAAGATTTATGAGTAGTAAAGCAACAGAAAAGAGGAATAATAGAAGAGGGAAATGAGATGAATATTGAAATAAGTTGGAAGAACAGGAACTTATTAGAGATAATGGGTAAAAATATAACTGAAAAAAGAGATGCTGTAAAATTACATGAGATTGTTGTTGTTGTTTTGTATTAGAAAATAATGTTAGAAAATTTGAGCAACATAAATGATTATAAAATGGGATAAAATATTCAATGTAATTTAGTGAAAAATTTTCACGAAATGCATTTCTCCCTTGACCAATAAAGAAATGAATATGAGAGAACTGATTTAGAAGGATAGGGGAAATTTTAATGACATAATAGTTCTCAATAATAAGTGAAGGTGGTGGGGAAGCAACTACGTAAATTTTATAAGTTGTTGCCCATTTTAGAAGCATGATACTTATTGAAAAGGAAGGTATAAAATGTTTAAAGCCCCTGTCCACTGCACCAACGATGCAAAGAGGATGTAAAACGGCAAAAAAGCTTTGCCATCCATCCGTTGGTTTAACGCGATGTACTCAGCGCTGCCTCCGTTTTGCTTCCTCTTATCCGTCGCAGCATCCGTCTATTGACGTTTCATGCCACTCAGAAAGTTTTGAGGCTGCCCAAAACTTTTGCGCTGGAAAATGTATGCCAATTCGTCTGTTCTGCATCCGCTACGCATACCGCTCCGCATCCGTCTGCATACCGCTTATGCATCGCTATATCTGCTACGGCATCCGCTGCGCATTTACCGCACAACTTTCGGCATCCAGCTTCGGATGCACGGGTAGAAAGGGAACGGATGCAGAACGGATGCAGAACGGATGGCAGATCGGATGCCAAGCGGAAAACAAAGCATTTTTAACAACAGAAAAAACGTTCCAAGAGGGGACCTATCTCAAGTATATTAAGGATGGTCTACAGGAAGGCCCTAGAGGAAATGCCTAAGAGGGATGCCTAGAGGATGCAAAGGGACACCTATACTGCCTATAAAAAGCGGAGCAACTCCGTCTGCATCTGCACTTCGCAGACCAGGCAGCCGCAGCTGTGCAGACCTTGCAGCCTTCAATCTGAACTCTTGCTCTTCCACAGCATCTCCAGTGATGTCAATCGTGGATCGTAACAGCAGTTGCTTTTGCAGGCCACCATCCTTCCTGCAACAGTGGCGAAGCCTCTACATGGCTCTGTGAACTCAAAGGTGGGCACTGCACTCTGCACCACCTGGCCCTCACCGGGACCACCTAACAGGAGCATGGCAGTAGCAGCTGGAGGGTATCACACAACAACATCAGCATTGTGTCAGAAGAAGTGGTGGCAGGCCCAATCAATCGAAGAATACCTGCAGGAGCTCCTCCAGTGCCGCCTCCACTGATGAAAGATGAGAAAATTTGCCAGAGTTTTCAGTGGTACCAGAGGTGGAACTTTCCCCACACCATTGGAGCCATAGATGGGAAGCAGTGGTCCCTGCAAAGCACCACCCAGTCGGGCTCCCACTTATTTTCAACTACAAGGGTTCTTCAGCATCGTCCTCTTGCCATGGTCGATGCTGATTACAAGTTCATGTACATCGATGCTTCAGGCAGCGGCTCATGTTCAAATGCCCAGGTATAGCAACGCAGTGACCTCAAGGAGGGGCTGGAAGGCAACCTCATGCATGGCTTTTCAGATCCAGACCCCCTGCCCAACACACGCAAGATATGCCCTACTGCCATCATGGGGGGATGAAGCCTCTCCGCGCAGAACCTACTCATGAAGCCCTTACACTTCCAGACTCCTCACACCGTGGAAAGAGGAATCTTCAACTACAGGCTGTCGCAGGGCATGGCGGGTGTGGAGAATGCCTTTGGCATCCTGGCCAACAGGTTCCAGGTACTTCTCACGCCACCATGCAGCATTGCGCAGAGAACCGTGAGGAGGATCGTGGAAGCTTGCTGCATCCTGCCACAATCTCATTGCGCCCGCTACCAGTCTTGCAGAACAGGGTCGTGGACCTCCAAACAAGGCAATGGGGACAAGGAGCCTGGGGAATGGAGGCAAGGGCGAAACCTAATAGACTTGAGGTATGTGCAAGGCCCACAGAGGCCGCCTCACGTGAAGGGAAGATAGCAGCGCAACCTCTGAAACACTTGGGCAACTCCCAGCTGAGTGGTGGAGTGGCAGACAGGATGATAGATTGATTAATGGATGCTTCCTTCAAGTCTTCTGGTCTTCTCTTATATCACATACTGATGAGATTTGGGCCATGTATGTTGGGTGGGCCTACAATTGAATCAGGGCATTTAATTAAAGAGTTGTGTTTGTGTTTGACATGTGTGGATGATTATTACATTGTTTATTGATAATGAAGGGCCATAGGTGTGGCACCTGGGAGGGTGGACAATACAGTCCCACTATGCTTGCACTGGAGGTTTATCTATCCCCACAGCTATTACCCATCCCAAAGGTATCCCTGGCTCATTCACAGGTATCCCTGCCACCCTACTGCTATCTTAACCCATCCACAAGCTGCAAGGCCTTAAACCATATCTAAAAGTTTCAAACCAAGACTTTATTAAAAAAAGAAATGAGCAAGTGTGTGAATCAAAGATAGACTTTAATTGAACAAGAAGCTATAAAAACTAAAAATGACCCAAGTCCAAGTGTCAAATAAAGTCCACAGGTAGCAGCCATGCCAGTCTCTGGCACTCCCTCTTGCGTCACTCGGAGGTGTGCCAGTCTCAGGGTTGACAGGATCCAGGTGCTGTGGAGGTGGGGTGCTGCCTGCAGTGCTGGTCTGAAAGCACACTGGAGTGCCTTGGCCCGAGAAGGGACAACAGGTTGACGGTGTTTGTTGAGATGCTCTCAGACAGCTGCTCAAACCGTGATGCCTGAGAGGTCCCTTCCTCCATGCCATGGGTGTCAGCCACAGTACTGATGACGAGATGTACTGAGGCCGGGCTTGGCTGTGGGGTGGAGGAAGCGAGTAGTGGTAGTGGGGCTGCTCTGGTCTGCAGCTGGGTTATAAAAGAGGACTGGCATGGGTGGCATCGTGGTGTGGGTGGCATCGCTGTCGTCGTAGGCATCATTGGCGTGGCTGGCATCAGTGGCATCCGTGGAACCGGTGGGCAACGTGTTGCCCGATTACTCTGTGCGGGACTGGGAAGGGCTGCTTGGCCTGTGGCTGCTGGACCTCCTGGTAGCTCATAGCCCTGGTAAGGTGAGGGCCTGTGGGAAGCTTGTAATGGGAGGGACATCACCCTGGGGTGGCAGAAGCAGACGCTGGACTGGGTGGGAGCAGGTTTCTTGGTCTGGATGGGTTGTGACAGCAGCTCCATGATCCGTCTCCTTCAACCACCTGGTACTGGGGATCCTCCATGTTCCTCAGGGCTGGTTGACATAGGTGAGGAACGGCCTTTGCGGTTGGAAGATGAGGTAGTCGGTGTGGAGCAGCTGAGAGAGGAGATCTATTGCTGGGTGGGCCGGATGGTGTCCCTGATCTCCAGCAGGAAGTGTGGCTCTGCCCTCCTGCTGTCTGGCTCTCTGCGCTTTCGTGGAGGTGGGCTCGGGGGGGGGTGGATGCGGCTATACGACTGTGGTGGACTCGATGTCTCCTTTTCTTCCACCGCACCAGGAAGTCCTGCCACGCGCTCCACCATAGGTTACAACAGCTGTCCGCGGGTTCTTGCCCACCGTGGCACGCTCGCACAGAAACCTGCTGGAGACAGAGACTGACATCTCGGCCAGAGAGTACTGGTCGCAGCAGGCTGCTGAGAGAGAGGGTAGACAGAGAGGCTCCTGGTTTCTCCTCCGGTGGCAGATCTCAGCCTCCAAGGAATGCTGCACCTGGGCCATGACGTAGGTCTCCTCTGTCCAGTCAGCTTTACTGTGGCCTGGCCAGACTTTCTTCAGGTGCAAGCTTCCCGTAGCCAGGTGTGCATATGGTTTTCCACCAGCCGAGGATGCACCTCCGAAGTGTAACCCAGACTTCTGGCCCTCTCTCTCCAAGCAGCCTGCTTCCACTTGGGTGTCCTGTAACAGGCGGTGTCCCATTTTTTCCCGCCACAGATAGTCATCTCTCTCAGCCACTCCAAGCACCTCATCTCGTGTTCCTCGCTCAATGAAGTATTGCGCTCCTCTCCGCGTTTGTGCATACGGCTCTTCCTCCCGTCTTTGCACAATGGCCCTCATGCAGAGGGCTCCCGGTGGTAGGGCCTGCTCCTGCTCGCAACCACCAACCCAGAAGCACAGCACCACAGGATCATCATCATCAATGCATCATGCACCAGCAGGATCATAATATCACTCATCATCATCATCAGCAGCAGCAGGCAGCAGGATCATCTCATCATCCAGCAAGCAGCAGGATCAAGCAGGACCAGGATCATCATCATCAGAGTAATCACAGCCAGGAGGCCCCAGCAGCCCAGCAGCCCAGTCCCAGCAGCACCAGCAGCAACCAGCAGCACCAGCAGGCACCAGCAGCACGCAGCAGCACCACAGCACAGCAGCACCAGCAGCAGCCAGCAGGACCAGGAGCACGAGCAGGATGAGGCAAGAACTTAGGAGCACGAGCAGTATGAGCAGTATGAGCAGACGAGGCAAGTCGCAGGAGCACGAGCAGGAACGCAGCAGCAGCTCAGGCATAGATGCTCCAAGCACGAGAAAGAGCGTTAGCCTGAGCAGCAGCCCAGCCCCAGCAGAAGCAGAGTCAGGGACGAGGGGCGGGAGGTGGCCTCTGTGCCCTGCTTGCCAGGGGATGGCGGCAAGGTTGCTGAGACTTTTCGCTTCTTCGCATGGTTGTGGGGTTGTCTGGCTTGGCAGGGAGGCCTGGCAGGGAGCTGGTAGGCAACGCAAGGCTGGCAGGAAGGCTTGGCCACCAAGGCTGGCAGGAAGGCTTGCAACCAAGGTTGGCTAAGGAAGCCTGGCAGGAAGGCTGGCAGACAGTACGGCTGGCAAGCAGGCAGGCACCAGGCTGGCTAGGTAAGACTGGCTCGGCAGGGAAAGGCTGTAAGACAGGCTGGCAGCAAGGCTTGGCAGGCAGGCGACAGCAAGGCTGGCAGGGAGGCTGCCAGGAGGGCTTGGAGGCAGGCTGGCAGGAAAGGCTGGCAGCAAGGCTTGCAGGCAGGGATGCAGGCAGGGCAGGCAATGGACTCGATGTAATCCTGCAGCAGGTCTTTCATATCCGAATGCTGGCGCACGTGCGAGCTGCTTCCTTTATATCGTACGATAGAGATATAGATGCAATGGCATCCGCCCCCGCATGCGCAATTAGTGCAGCATCCATTAGGCTTCCGCTGTGTATCCGCTCGGCTTCCGCTCTGGCATCCTTCAATCTGCTGTGCATCCGCTGTGCATGCCCGCTTCATCGTTTCCTGTGTCTGCTTTGCTGAGGCCCCCTGGAGCCTGGCGGATGTGCAATCCGGCTCCATCCGCTTCCATCCGCACTGCATCCTCCAGCCCGCGTCCTCTGTTATCCGCTCTGGTTATGAAATTTTGCCCCCTTTGAGAGTGGATAACAACGGATGGAACATTTTTGCTCATCTGTTTGTGTCCATTTTACATCGCTGTTGGACAGTTGACAGGGAGCTTAAGATTTTAAATGGATATTAATTTTAAACGAGTAGAGTTCAAGTGGTATGGATTGGTTGTTGTAATTAGATATTTATAATTTTTTTGCTTTTTTTAAAATATAGTGTTTAGCTTTAGAAATGTACTGAGGCAGAATCTGAATGAAAGTTTTATGTATTATTTTCAGTTGTTAAATTTGAGGAAAGATATGAAGGCTATCATACTCAATCCGTGATTACAGGAGAAATTTTGTGTTAATGAGAAAAACATAAATAGAACAGCTGAAAAAGGACAGACAAAGGATATAACTAATAATGATTTAAATTGTGGATGAAATATAAAATAGAATTAAGTAGAGTGAAAAGAAGCTATGTCGAAAATGTTGAGATGTTAAATAAGATATGGAATAGTTGTGTAAAAGTGGCATGAACTTGAAATTTGTCTGCACGAAGAGATGGTACCTGGGACATACAAGCTGTTTTCAAAACGATGTTTTATGTTTTTTGTTTGTGTTTTGTTTGTATATGTTGTTTTTTAAAACATTGCAATAAAATTTTTTGGGAAAAAAAAATACTATACTAAACAAAGACTAGCAGAAATCAACTTTTGGCCAGTGCTCCTTATTTAAGGCAGTCTCTTTGGTGGAATCCGTTTGCCATGTTTCACTGAAGAGATTAACCTGCAAATATTTCTCTTTTTGTAACTGACAAAGTTGTTGGACATGTTTTAAATGTGTTAACAGCAGAGATTGACAGTTAATTTTTTACAAAAATGTAAGCATAGCAATATGGGGTCCCTGATCCTCCTTTGTTAGCCCAGGGTTAAATGAGGGATCCCTTGGGTGCTCTTTGTAGGCTGGTTGTTTCTTGCCAGACATTCTTATCACTCCAAACTAGGTACATCCTAGTTGCTTAGCTAGCACTGATGTATATTACTAATGGGTAATGATAAGTATGTCATTAGAAACTTAGCAAGCTCAGTAGTATCCTACGCTAATGGATCCTCTTCATTTCAACCTCTGGGCTATCAAATTATTTCTTATATAATAGAATGTGACTATTTAATGATTTATTATTACTAATTTCAGATTATTGTATATTTCCTTTGGAAATCACTCAGTTTTTAATAATTCAGTATTATAATATCAAACAAGTTTCCAAGCAACATTTGTGGAGCTGAAATACACATGTGCAATTTGTATACAATAGAAATGAGGATTTGTATAAAAATACAACCCTGAGGAGTGCTTGGTGCTCTCTGAGCTTGCCTTTGTTTTCTTGTAAATGTTTCATTAGGTACTAATCATCCAGTAAGGCTAGGTTCCTACTGGCCAACGATGTCAAAATCGATATGCATAAGGAACACAGCGACAAGCAAAATTTCAGGGGGTGGCTCCATCTGTTGTCATCTGGCTCCAAAAGTGTGGCAAAAAATTTGCAATAACAGAAGGAAAAGAATGGAAAAGAAAAGGACGTGGGTAGTATGTAAGCGGGGTATGGTTAAGCGGATGTTCATAGGAAGCTAGCAGATGACAGTGGAGGTATGGAAGCGTATGACACTTCCGAAGGGGGTTCCGGGGGAGAAATTGGAAGTGGACACATAGCGGAAGGGGCAGATGCATAGCGGACTGGAGCGGACGCCCTATAGGAAAAAAAGTGGATGCCAATGTGGATGTATATCAGATGCCAAGCGTTCACTGCGCATGCAGGAGTATGAATTGCGTCAGCTCCGTGGATAATAAAAGGATGCAGCACTCACGCTAATTCAGCATTCAGGGAAAGACATGCTGCCACATACATCTAGCGCAGCGAAACACAATGGTTTCGTCAGTCAGGGAAAAAGAGGAAGCCCGTGGCCGTACTTGTTCAAAGCCTGGCAAGAAAGGCAAAGAACCAGCATCCTCACGCCCGGCAACTGACCTCTGAACCTGCTGCTGCTTGCTGCTGCTTATGGTGGACCAGCCCCAAGGCCTCAATAGCCCTTCCTTATGCTGGATTCCTGCTGCTGAAGTCCCTGCTGCTCAAGCCCCTGAAGGCCCTGCTGCTTCAAGCCCCTGAAGGCCCTGCTGCTCAAGCCCCTGAAGGCACCCCTGCTGCTAAGCCCACGCTGAAGGCGCCTGCTGCTCAAGCCTGAAGAGGCCCTGCTGAAGGCCCCTGCCAGAGGGGAGGAAGAGGCAAGGGAAGGAGAAGGGAGAGAGGAAACGAGACAGACCAATTTCCGAGGACGATGAGGATGTGAGGTGCTGGAATGGCTGAGGGGAAGAAAGAGTAACCTCTGGAGAAAAAAAGGCCAGAACTCCCGTATCACCACACTAACACAAGAAGCAGCTAGGCAGCTTGAGGAGAAGACACACGAAAGAGGCACGAGAGCGCTGGGGTACAGACCCTGCAGAAGCACGTCCCCATTAATGGATGGTGGAAGCACATGCACA
>BHFT01003993.1:0-14753 GCA_004320025.1 Laticauda laticaudata | reverse complement strand
GAGATCTTTCTATTTGAGAGTGCAGGCTTCCAAAGGATTGACAGTCTGCTGGAATCATCTCTTCTATATATATATATGTATGTGTCTTATACCTGCGTGTGCTGCCCCGGCCTCCTTTTTGCTGTCAGGGGCCTTCAGGAACTTTCCTGAAGGCCTCTGCAGAGGGAAGAGAGCTCTGGATCGATCCAGAGCTTTGTTATCAGCTCCAGACGCCTTCAGGAAAGCCTGGCCAGCCTTGCTGGCTGCAGAAGAAATGGGCTGGCCAGGCAGGTGTCAGGGCGTGTGAGGCCTAGGTACAACTGTCCAAAAATAAGTAGTAGGGCAGCTCCACCATCCCCAATCCCTACCCTAGCTTAATTTTTACCTGTGAACTCTGGAGTGGGTGGGATCTTAATTAGGGCTTATTTTGGGGGGGTAGGACTTATATTGGGCACACAAAAATCAAGCTAGGTCTTACTTTCAGGGTAGGTCATATTTTCAGAGAAAACGGTAATTTTTTTTACTGCCAGCAAAATGACAATCCCGGCTTAAAACCTGACTTGCAAAAGACTCCTTTGGCACAGAATGCAGGCACTCCTCTCCTTACGACCAGAGTTAAGTCCCTTTTTTCAATATCGTTGTAACTGAATGGTCATTAAATGAACTGTTGTAAGCCGAGGATTTTCTGAATTGGCCAACACTAATTCGGTACAAGATTCCCCCAGGGATACTGCTGCTTCTGTTTTTTGCTTGTTTTGGTTCTTCAAAGATTGCCCGTTTCTTTGGCTTCCAGAGATGAGCAAATGGCACATCGCCCTAAATAAGAAATAAGAGGTATCTTAATGAGAATGAGCCAAGAGACGATTGGAAAAAACCAAAACAAAAAAAATTAGGGTCATTGTCTACTAGATTGTGGACTTTTCAGAAACAATAATGGGTGTTTTGTTTTTTAGATTTGAAAGTTTTGCTTGGCCTCACTTTTTCATGATTCAATGATTAAATTATTTAGTAATTTTTAGAAAGTAAATTATGAAAGAAGCAAATGCTTCCTGTGGGGATAAGGCCAGTGTTTCTCAAGTTGGGCCACTTTAAGATGGATGGACTTCAACTCCCAGAATTCCCCAGCCAGCACATGTTAAATTCTAAATTCTATTCCAATTCCTATTCCAGTTCCAAATTCTATTCTCAATTATATTCTATTCTAAATTCTATTCTATTCTCTATTCTATTTTCTATTCCAATTCTATTCTCATTTCCAATTCTATTCTCAATTCCTATTCCTATTCTGTTCTATTCTAATTCCAATTCTATTCCTAATCCTGATCCTATTACTAATCCTAATCCTATTCCAATTCTATTCCTACTCCAATCCTATTCTTAATCCTATTCAAATTCCTATTCAAATTCCTATTCCTATCCTATTCCTATTCTAATTCTATTCCAATTCCAATTCTATTCCTAATCCAATTCCTAATCCTAATCCTATTCCTATTCCTAATCCAATTCCTAATCCTGACCCTATGTCTAATCCTTATCCTATTCCAATCCTATTCCTATTCCATCCCATCCCATCCTTAATTGGAGCTGAGATGTTCAGAAGATGGACACCTGTCCCTCTCCCTCCGTCACTTCTCTGCAAGTGACATTTGGTCACCCCAAACCATGAACAGACTCCAACTCCTATTCCTACTCCTACTCCTGCTGTTCTTCCACATCTTCTGTTTTCCAGGATGGGAGAAACGTGGCTCGGTGGCAGTAAAGTACCATATCCGGAAGTATGAGGAGAGAGACTATGAGATGCTGCGCACTTTTTACATTCAAGGGATCAAGGAACATATTCCTCGGGCATTGTGG
Organism: Laticauda laticaudata; assembly: GCA_004320025.1. Classification (NCBI taxonomy): domain Eukaryota; kingdom Metazoa; phylum Chordata; class Lepidosauria; order Squamata; family Elapidae; genus Laticauda; species Laticauda laticaudata. The sequence continues at coordinate 12,920 of BHFT01003993.1, read as the reverse complement.
CACCTTCTCAGCTCTCCTCAGACACATCTGGGACTTCTGTCCATCTTCCTCCTGACCTACCTGAGCTCAGCTTCCTACACCATCTCCCTGGTGGCCACGTCCATCTTCTTGGTGGTCGGCATGCTTTCCATGAAGAACATCTGGTATGACTGTCTCCAACATGCCCTCACCACGGACATGATGGACATCAGGAGGACCTACCTGGAGACAAAGGACGCCTGTTTCTGGGTGGTGGACACTGGAGAGGAAGTGGTTGGCATGGTGGCCATCATCCCTCCGGAGAACCCATCTTGTTGGGGCAATGCCCGGGAACTGAAGCGTATGTCCGTGAAGAAAGAGCACCGAGGCCAAGGGATCTCCAAGGCCCTCATCAAGACTGTCATCCAGTTTTCTCAGGAGCGTGGCTACCAAGAAGTCATGTTGAGTACTTGCATGGTACAATGCATTGCTCACCGGATCTACGAGAACATGGGCTTCCACAAAGTCCTACAGACGAACCCTTCTTTCTTAGCTAAGTTGGTAGGCTTTTCGCTCTACTGGTATTACTACAAAATCCCAGACACTGACTGAGGTCTGCACCTGAGGTCACAATTCACCTTCCACAAAGGGAGAAGCGAGTTCTAACATTCAGATTTGATGGCTCAGCAGGCAGGCTCAATGTCAACTCGCAAAGCATTCCTGGCTTGCTCTCAAGTTGCCATAAGAAGGAGGCCGGGAGTGGGGGGGGGGGAANGGAAAGGCATGTTTTCTACAGCCCGGGAAAGTCCTTAGTTGGAGAATGTGATTTATGACACACCCTGGGATGAGGGGGAGGGGAAACAGAGTCATAGGTGGGCAATAAATTACATAGAGCAGAGCCAACTGCACTTGGGAAAAGGGCCAACATGTTGCTCCTAATAAATAATTGGATTTCTTTTGAAACTTGGCTCGAGGCTCATGAATTAATTAGGGCATCCACTGGAACCCTGACATTCAAACTTTCTCCTGGTTAGAGTTGAACCAACTCTCCGAAGAGGCTCTGTGTGAGACAAAGAGAAAGAAAAAATGAAAGAGACATAGAGATAGACAAAGAGAAAGAAAAAAAGAGGATAGAGACAGAGACAGAGGAAAAAGAGAGAAAGAGACAAAGAGAAAAGGAGAAAGGGAGACAGAAAGGAAAAAGAAAGACAAAGGGAGAAAGAGACAGAGAGAAAAGAGAAAAAAGAAAAAGAGATACACACAGAAAAAGAAAGACAAAGAGAAAGAAAAAAGAGACATAGAGAAAGAGAAAGAGGAGAAAGAGAGAGGAAAAAAGAGAAGAAAGAGGGAAAAGAAAAAGACAAAGGGAGAAAGGGAGACAGAGAGAAAAGAGAAAAAATGAAGAGAGACAAAGAGAGAGAGAAATAGAAAAACAGAAATAGAGAGACAAAGAGAGAAAGGAAAAAAAATGAAAGTGACAGAGATACACAGAGAGAAAGAGAAAGTGAGAGGGATCGTTCCAGGGATTGTTCTCAAACTGGGAGAAGCTTCATCTCCTTGGTGCCTTTAGGACTACAATTTCCATGATCCACAGTCAAACAGGCTGGGCTAATGGGAACTAGAAACCTGCATATCTTTGATCTGGAATATTAAAGCAGCTCAAACCCAGCTCCAGATTTTGGCCTTTTATGTCTTAGTTTGTTTTATTATTCACTTTATTTCCTTATAAAACTCAATATTTTCAAATTTTAAGGAATTGTCCTCTTTATCCTTCAGCTAAGCCTGAATCCTCCCCTCCCCCAATAATAAATTTCTCCCCTTATCTCTTTGCTAACCGCACCAGAGTTGGTGCCCTTCCTACACTCTGCCAAAGAACAAGAAGATTTGATGGGGAAAACCAGGAATTTTTTTAAAAATGACTCCTTTTCTTTGGCCAAACATTTTGCTTTTTTTAAATCATTTTTTCCATATTCAGGTCAAATTTTACCTTAAAAAATGAACATGTTATTCTGTCCTTTTCAACTACACTAGTTTTTCTTTATTCCAAACTGAAGAATTTGGGGAATTGAAATCCACACATCTTTACAGTGGCCAACTTTGAAAAAAAACTTTTATCTAAACAACTTTGACACAACTCACTCTTATTTGAGTGATCTCTCTCCTGCCAGTGCCTCTTATACATTTTTGTTTGGTGTACAATGTTCCTTTCATTTTATTTGTGCATAAAGTTGTGTCATTTCCTCCCCCCCCAATAATATAATCTTGTGGCTTTTGTAGATCTGGAAGGACTGCCTAATTCAGGGGTCTTCAAGCTTTAAGACTTGTGGACTTCAACTCCCAGAATTCCTCCTCCAGTCATGCTAGCTGAGGAATTCTGGAAGTTGAAGTCCACATCTTAAACTGGCCAAGTTGGAAGACCCTTGTGATATATGATGGATGGATGGATGGATAGATAGAGATGGATGGATGAATGGATGGGGAGATAATAGACAGACAGACAGACAGACAGACAGACAGACAGACAGACAGACAGATAATGTGGACTTCAACTCCCAGAATTCCTCCTCTGGTCATGTTAGCTCCAGGAATTCTGGGAGTTGAAGTCCACAAGTCTTAACCTTGCCAAGTTTGAAGACCCTTGGCCTAATTGTTGCAAAATACAAATAGATCCTTGTTAGTCTAGAGATAATCTTCAACTTATGACGGTTCATTTAGGGAGCAAAATTACAACAGCATTGGGGGGGGAGTGGTTTTTGGCCCTTATTCACACTTACAACCATTGCGGATCAAAATTCAGACATTTGGCAACTGACTCATCTTTATGATGGTTTTGCAGCGTCCTGAAGTCACGTGATCCCCTTTTGAGCAATGTCCATAGGGAAGCCGGATTCGTTTATCGACTGCAGTGGATTCAATAACCGAGGCAAGAAAGATTGTAAAATGGGGCAAACTTCGATGAACAAGTGTTTCACTTACCAATGGAAACTTTGGGCTCAGCTGAGGTTGTAAGTCAAGGATTACCTATATTATTGTCACTGTCCTTGCCTGTCTGCAGACATAGGTATGTATTCTGCAACCATCAGTTGCAGAAGGTTAAATTTTACTGCTACGTGAGCATTTTCCTTGACATATGATTTTTCAAACCAAATTCAACTCTTGCAGAGTTATTCGTCTCCAAGCAGTGGAACCCATTCTCCCCAAAAGACCTCTCTACCCCTTGCAGGCCCCAGTGTCAACTCATAAAATGTCTGTCTGGTCTTTTTAGAGATGCCAACAGAAAGGGAGAGAGGAAAGGGGTCTGAAAGAGCAGTGGGGCAGATTGAAAACCGAAAGTGCATTCCATAAATGTTTTCAAAGATGGTAACTAGGTGATTGAAGTTTCTGCCATGCAAAATTCTAACTGGTGAGCCTGATTGATGACTCTGGGCTGTGGAGTTGTCCCACTGGAGAATATGAATTAGGATATACCTGGGGTGGAGGAAAATCAGGGTCAAGGGTGACATTGAATGATGTGCCTCAGAGTCGGCTATACCCAGGCAGTGCCAACATGTTTACTCCCAATAAATCCTTTTGAAGTTTTGGAAGTTTGGCTCGAGACTCATGATTTAAATGGGGGGAACTGCCGGAGCCCTGACACCCAGATTGTACCTACANATAAATCCTTTTGAAGTTTTGGAAGTTTGGCTCGAGACTCATGATTTAAATGGGGGGAACTGCCGGAGCCCTGACACCCAGATTGTACCTACAAGCTAGTTTATAGCAAAAACACTTAGACTTATAAACCACATTACAGTGTTTTACTGCCCTCTCTAAGTGGGTTACAGACAGGGGTGGGATTCTACTGCTTTGGACTCATTTGGGAGAACCAGATGTTACATTTACATCTGGTTCATCAAACCAGTACTTGAACCGACCGGCTGGCCCTGGTCCCCCCCATCCTGCCCCTCCCAGGAATCTCCACATACCCCATTTTGGATGCAGATTAGTTCAGGGTCTGCACAGAGGCTCTGGAAGGAGGAAAAATGACCCTCCCGGAAGTTCCAGAAGTCCGGAAACGGGCCTGTTTCCATCTTCCGGAGGGCCTCCAGAACCTGGGAGAGGTGGTTTTCTCCTTCCCAGAGGCCCGGGGGAAGCCTCTGGACTCTGGGGAAGGTGAAAAATGGACCTCCCGGAAGTTCTGATAGGCCACACCCACCATAGCCATGTCCATCCAGCAACTGGGTAGCGAACCGGTTGCTGGGATTTTTGAATTCCACTCCTGGTGAGAGAGTCAGCATATTGGCAGTAATATTGTTGGGTTTATCTATCCTAGATCAACAGTTTGAGTCCTCATTTTACTGACCTCGGAAGGACGGAAGGATGAGTCAAGCCAGTCAGCATAGAACTGCTGGCAGTCGGCAGAGTTAACCTGCAATGCTGCATTCTAACCACTGTGCCACCGTGGAACAGATAGACATGGGTTATCTATCCTATATCACAACAACAATCTGGGTCCTCATTTTACTGACTTCGGAAGGGCGGAAGGCTGAGTCAACCTTCAGCTGTTGTAGATCGAACTGCCAAACTGCTGGCAGCTGGCAGTCAGCAGAAGTAGCCTGCAATACTGCATTCTAACCACTGCGCCACCACGGCTCATATTTGCAATAAATCAGGATTTCTCAATCTTAGCCACTTTAAGATAGGTGGATTTCAATTCCCAGAATTCCCCAGCCAGCTGGCTGGGGAATTCTGGGAGTTGAAGTCCACCCATCTTAAAGTGGCCAAGGTTAAGAAATACCCCCGTCGAGAAAACAAGGACACAGACTACAATAACCCTTCAGATGTAAACAATAGGTTTAATTTTCGTTTAAAAAACGACACAGAAGAAATGCAGGCAAAAGGTATAAAGGACTGTGCCATAAAATTCTTAATGGACTTTCGAGTCCGCAATCAACAAGTGAACTTATAACTTTTCCCACTATAAATAATTTTGGGGTGTTGGTCTCTTTAGAATTACGCCTAAGCAGATAGACACCAATCAAACTTACACTGTCCGTTGGAATCCTTTTCTAACTCAGAGTACTATGAAGGCCAAGGAGAAGGAGTCCCCGGCTGCTTTCCCTCATGGACTTGGACTCCAACCTCGAAGTAGGGCAGAGAAAACAATATTGAACACAACTCCAGGAAGTCAGTTCTGGAGCGAACATCTCAGAAATAGACAGCTTCTAAATTATCAGGGCAGTGGGCACCAGGCCCAAATCCTGAATTTCAGAGGGTTCCTTCCTGGCACTACATACATACCCAACCCCTTCCACCCAATTCCTGGCCTCTTGCTACTTTGTGAACCAAGCCCACCAATGTCCGTCTGTACTGGCAGAAGTTGCAGGCCCTGGGAATCTCGGTGTAGGGTGTTTCCCGGGAATGATCTCACAGAGCTAAATTGTCCCTGCGTGGCAAATTGATAATTTGTCCCGCAGTGAATTGCCCAGGACGAAGTGGCAGTGAGGAGTAACATGGAACAGGATGGATGAGGGACGGCCGTGGTGGGTCACCTGGCATGGAGGGGGGGAGGAGAAGCCAGGGTGAAGGGGTCGGGACCAGGCAGCCACGGCCAATTGTCCCATTCCATAGCCAGGACCATAACAATCAAGGCTGGAGAGGAAGTGGCGTCCTTTTCGTCACAGACACAAGGACGCGCGTCAATTTGCGGTGCACACAAAACAGAACGAAGAGAGAAAATGTTCCGTGGCCAGTTCTTCCCCTACAACTTTGGAAGAGGATTTTTTTCCCCTTCGTCTTGGCAGGAGATGCTCGTCAGTGGCGATTAAAGGGGACTTTGCGTTTCCGATACGGCAAAACGTCTCTCCGGTACGAGGGTCCTTGGCGCATGACGAAGGGAGCATCCGCATGTGTTCTTCTTTGATGCCACCCGGACCTTGGGAAGATGTTTTCTTCATTGTGGGAGGGGTAAGGCAGGAAGGGATGCGGGGGGCCCCACCGATGGCAATGAAAGTTGTCGAGGGCCACATCTACGGAGAAAGTAAAACGGGGAAGAAGCGGTAGAGAAGCTTTCCCTGCTATGCGCCTCTAACATGCAGTCAGTTTTGGCCATTGAAAGAGAGATCTTCACACAACCCACCTATAACTTAATTAACTCTTGGTTAATCTCTATCTATAAAAGTGAAAGACCCCTCACGCATCATCACAAAACCTCCAGAACCATAAAGCCGACAAACTTAACATTTGGCACTTATGTTTCTCTTGGCTTCTAGGTGCTCACCAAGAAAGGATTTTTGAAAATGACCATCAGAGCATTAGCATTTCCTATATTATTATTATTATTAAGACGCTCTGATGTGAAGGAGTTCTACTCACTCTCCCCTAAAACAAAAATCTCTTCCATATGCAAAACACAAGCAGAGGAGTTTCAGTTTCATTTTCACAGCAGCAAGCAGCTTTAGTATAGAACAATTGAGCTAAGCCATGTCTAGGCTCCTTGCTGTCTCTTTGCTCACACAGCAAATACTGCTCCAGTTTCCAAACAGCCCTCAACTCTCACACATTGACAGGACACTAGCCAGATGAATACTGATGGATGCTGGTAGGCAGAGGCACAATTGGCCCCCCCCCCCATTATTTTCCTCTCAAAAACTAAGCCCGATCACATAGTTTCATAGCGGAGCACGGGTATCGAGCTAGTTAAGTTATAAAAACGCTTGGGCAGGGGATTGGACTAGATGACCTACCAGGTCCCTTCCTACTCTGTTAATCTGTAATCTAAACTCATTTTAGGCTTCGCCCAATGTTCTGTAGGCACCAATGAATCCAAGGGGAAGTGTTGGCACAAAGCCATGAAGAACAAATCAAAATTAGCCAAACGCTACGGGGTCGGTGTCATATGTTGTGTGAAACACAGCCTGTGCCTGTGTGTGTGAACCAGGAGATGTAGTTAGCTTGTACAAGAGGATCACCATCAACCACCATTCTGATCTACGGAATGTCACAATGATGGGAGTTCCTCATTTAATCACTCAAGGCATTTCGCTTAACAATGGTTGTTAGGGATAACATTGTTTTTACCCTAACTGGTTTAGGTGAAATAATAAATAAGTAATCCTGGTTTATATGATCTGACTGAACTTTAAGTGGGAAACGAGTTATTGGGGGGAGTGGCTTATGGACAACTCCTTAAAAGAAGCAAGACCCTAGAAGAATAATATAAATCTAGCTCTCATAGGGCTCTCTGGTTCTCTGGCTTTTGAAGATTCCTGAATTCGCTGCTTGAGAGAATAAGCTCGCACGGGAAGAGAGAACAAAGGACTGATTTGTAAGTGAAATGACCCCAGGATATCTACATGGACTTTGCTAATTAACTGATACCCTGAATGGGACTTGACTATATGAATACAAGGACTACTGGATGTTATTTTGACTATGCTATATAAATGTATGATAACCTATATTTGTTATAAAACAAGCGGTATCTGGTGTTTTACACTGGTATGTCAATAAAATACAAGCTTATCTCACTCAATGTTATCACTCATTTATCTGTATGCCTATCTGACTTACGCTGCACATTCTGTTTTGCTTGTCTCCCTAACCCTGGTTAAACCCAGGCTTAACAATGGTAATGGGGACTGCCAGAGCTGCGGTCGTTCTTTACAACCGCATTGCTCAGTGATGGAAATTCCTATTCCAATTATCGTCATTAAGCGGGTACTTCCTCAGTCTCACTTCTCCCAGAAATGCCACTGGATTCCTTTGTATGCCATGCCTGTTTCTGGTTAAGCGAGAGGCAACTGCTAACTTGAGATCAGTATTAAGTGAGAGAAAGAGTGAGAGAGAGAAAGAGAGGAAAAGAGGGTGAGGGAAGAAGGGAGGGAGAAAGAAAGGAGGAGAGAGGGACAGAGACAGGGAGGGAGAGGGAGAAAGAGAGAAAAGGGGGAGACAGGGAAAGGGATAGAAAGACAGAGAGGGAAGGAGAGAATGAGGAAGAGGAAGAAAAGGAGGAGAGGGAGAGAAAGACAGGTAGAGAGGGAAGCAGAGAGAGAAAGGAGAGAGGCAGGGAGAAAGAGAAGGGGAGATAGGCGTAAAGAGAAAGGGAGGGAGGGAGAGATGGGGAGAGAGAAGAAGGGAGGGTGATGGAGGGAGAGGAAGAAAAGGAGAGGGAAGAGAGAGAGGGAATGAGAAAGAGGGGGGAGAGATAAAGAGGTGAGACAAGGGGGAGACAGAGAAAGATGGGGACAGAAAGAGGGAAGAAGGAGAGAGAGAGGGAGAAGGGGAGAAAGACAGGGAGAGAGGGAAAGAGGGAAGGAGAGAGAGAGAAAGACAGCACACACATGGGCACATGACCACCGACCTCTGAAGATGTTGTCTGGCTGAAAGGAGAGGCCTCGGGGCTCCTCGAAGCTGTAAAATCCTGAGAAAGGTGTTGGTGATCCCGCATCGTTGGGAACAGGTAAAAAGTTGTCGTAGAAACTGGGGCGCTGTGGGTAATGCCAGTCAGCTTCGAAACGGTCAGCAAAGGTCACTTGACCTGTAGGATCAAACAAGACTGTTCTGGGCTCCTCAACCCAGCCCCCCACCGTATCAGGGACGTCCGCAAGGTGTAACCACCCCAAAAAGATCAAGATGGTGGCCACGGCTACACCAGTGGCGTCCATCAGAAACGGAGGGAGCTCTGATTGCTACACTATGGCTGCCATCTTGACTTTTTTGACCACGTCCTGCCCATATGTCTGCTCAGCGTGGACCTTCCCATGCTTACAAGCCAGGCCAGGTGCTCTAGAAGCGTCCCCGTAGCTAGATGGTGACCTCCAGCCCAGAGGAGGGATTCAAAAAATCCCAGTGATTGATTTGCTGCCCAGTTGCTAGGTGGGTGTGGCCATGGTGGGCATGGCCTACCCGAACTTCTGGGAGGGGCCGTTTTTCACCTTCCCCAGAGTCTGGAGGCTTCCCTCAGGCCTCTGGGAGGGCGAAAATAGCCTCCCCCAGGCTCTAGAGGCCCCCCAGAAGCTGGAAAAAGGCCCGTTTCCGGACTTCTAGAACTCCCAGAAGGCCTGTTTTGCACCCTCCCAGGAGTCTCCACACACCCCTGTACTTAACTACATCAGAAATGGGCCACATGGAGACTCCTGGGAGGGGAGGGGCCAGCCAGTTGGTTCAAATACCAGTTCGGTAAACCAGATATAAATTTAATATCCAGTTCGCCCGAACCGGTCCAAACCGGTCGAAACCCATCTCTGCTCCAGCCTGCGAAGAACCCCACTGCATGGTCTCCTCCCATGACCTCTCCAGCCTCAGATACTTGCATTCTTTGTAGAGCCATCCAGTTGTGGGCATGGGATGCTCCAAGAAGCCCTTGGTGTCTTCATCATCCCACCTGCAGCTTTTGCCGTATCCTATAATCTCCTTGGGGGCAGTTAGGAACCCGATGGCCTGCCTTTGTTCTGAAGGAAAGGAGGCCTGTTCACTGATTTTGCTTTATCTGAACACCGATTCCCCTCTCTCATATTTAACTTCAGAATAAGTGAATATATGTACAGGATAGACAGACAGATAGACAGAGACAGAGATATAGACAGGTGATAGATAGATAGATAGATAGATAGATAGATAGATAGATAGATAGATAGATAGATAGATAGATAGATAGATAGATAGATAGATAGATAGAGNTATATAGAAAATGAATGAATGAATTCTTTATTGGCCAAGTTTGATTGGACACACAAGGAATTTGTCTTTGGTGCAAATGCTCTCAGTGGACATAAAAGAAAAGATACATTCATCAGGAGTCAAGAATCATAAGGTACAACACTTAATGATAGTCATAGGGTACGGTAAGCAATCAAATCATACTAGGAAACAGTTCATATAAATTGTTAGGATGCAAGTGACAAAGTTGCAGTCATACAGTCACAAGTGGGAGGGGATGGGTGATAAGGAGTGATGAGAAGATAAGTAGTAATAGTAGTACAGACTTTGTAAATAGTTGGACAGTGTTGAGGGAATTATTTGTTTAGCAGAGTGATGACTTTCGGGAAAAAGCTCTCCTTGTGTCTAGTTGTTCTGCTGTGCAGGGCTCTATAGGATCATTTTGAGGGAAGGAGTTGAAACAGTTTATGTCTGGGATGTGAGGGGTCTGAAAATAAACTATTGCAAGGGTTCAGAAGAAGTTCCAGAGATGGATGCTAAATGCCTCTCTAACAAGAATTATGAGGTTCTCCTGACTGAGCAGGAGCCTGGACTAGAAGACCTCCAAGGTCCCTTCCATCCCATCCCATCCCATTCCATGAAACTACAGAGGAGGAGGAGGACTGTGGGTCCTTGGAGCTCCTGAGCTTGGTAGTTTTCTTGCAGGCATTATATTACCAAGCTAGGTAACATCATCCGTGCTACTGCAGTACAAACTACAGACCAGCAGATGTTGAGAGAAAAAGAGGCGTCTCTCTCCATTGCGGTCTTTGACGTTACCAGAACCCTCAGCTGTTTACTCCAAAGGAATCAGAAGTTGGTATTCAGCGGGTTCGGATCAGTTCTGGAGAACCGGTACCGGAAATTTTGAGTAGTTAGGAGAACCAGCCAATCCCACCTCTGACTGGCCCCGCCAGCCCCATCTCTTCTCTGCCTCTCATCAAGTCCCCGCTGATCGGCTGGGTCTCCTTTGGTTGCCCTGCACAGGAGAACGGAGCCGGAAAGCAGGTTAGTGGGGTGGGGAGGGAAGGGGGATTTGGCAATATCCTTCCTCTGCCGTGCCCGCCAAGCCACGCCCACCAAGCTAGGCCATGCCCACCAAGCCACACCCACAGAAAACCATGCCTACAAAGCCATGCCTGCAGCTGATTGGCTGGGTCTCCTTTGGTTGCCCTGCAGAGGAGAACGGAGCTGGAAAGTAGGTTAATGGGGTGGGGAGGGAAGTGAGATTTTGCAGTATCCTTCCCCTGCAGCGCCCACCAAGCCACATCCATCAAGCCACGCCCACAGAACCAGTAGTAAAAAAAATTTGAATCCCACCACTGTCCTGATCTCTGGAAACCAAAAGGAACAGGACTATGGGCATTGTTCTGCTCACCTCCCCAGGGATTCTTCTCTGGGATTGCCACCCCCCAGGCATCGGCCAGATGGGTCAGGAGAAGGTTGGTGATCCGGCGATGCACCACGTTGTTCCAGTGGATCCCATCCTTGACGCGGTTCCCCAAATCGAAGCGGAAGTGGAAGTGGAGATCCACCACGTCAAAGAGATGGAGGTCAGCCAGGGTGGCCCCATAGAAGTTGCCTTCGATGATGTCCTGGCGGAGAGTCTGGCTCAGGTGCTGCAGCTGGGAGACAGCGGAAAAATCATGGGCCAGTGTCGTGGGCTGGCAAGCAGAGCAGGGTTGGACTAGAACAGTGGTCACCAACCAGTGGGCCGGGAACCACTGGTGGTCCGTGAGAAAATTTTGGTGGTCCGCAGAGAAATATCACTCCCAAAGCAATTAATCCAGACTGCGAGGAAACACAAGGCTGTGCTGCCCACATCACCCGTAGGACACACAAGGCTTGCGTCACTTGCATTGTAAACAACACGAGGTAGGGAGGGGAGAGGGGAAAAGGTGGGGAGGGGAACTTGCCCCACTCACCCCACATGCCTGGCCTGGCCACCGGGGTGCTTCTTTCCATTTCTTTCTTCTTCTGCTTTTGGATGCAAGCAAGGAAAGCAGCCAAAGTCTTTCTTTCTCTCCCCCAAACTCTGCCAGAAATGAGTCTTTGGGCCCCTGCAAGGCCTCCAGCTCCAGGAGGCTGCACTGGCAAAGACTCCTTTCAGGTGGAGTTTGGAGGCGAGAAAGAAAGACTTCTGCTGCTTTCCTTGCATGAAGCCAAAAGTCTTTCTCTCTCTCCCTGAGAACAGAGCTGGAGACGGTATCATCCGATCCCAAATAAAGAACGATCCATCGGCAGGAAAACGGGGCGTGGAATTTTCCTGCAGACTTTTTTGGGAAGTTTTCCCAGGGTCTCTAGTCCGCGGGATTTAAAATTTTGAGTTTGGTGGTCCCAGAGGTCCAAAAGGTTGGCGACCCCTGGATTAGGGTCTCCTGCTTGAGCAGGGGATTGGTATAATGACCTCCATGATCCCTTTGAACTCCATTATGCTATTCTCTAAGTTTTAAGAATCCAACATCTTGAGTCTAAGCCTTGTCACTATTAGCTCCTAAATTCTGTGCAATGACCAGATCTGAAGGACTAGGGATGAGACGGCAGCAGCCTTCCAATATTTGAGGGGCTACCCCAAAGGAGAAGAGGGGTCAAGCGATTCTCCAAAGCACCAGAAAGCAGGAGAAGATGCAACAGATGGTAGAAGCAACCTGGAATGAAGGAGAAATTTCAGTGGAACAGAAGTTATGGCTGCTCCATCACTGGAGGCTTTTATTAAGAAGGGACTGGGCAGCCCCTTGTCTGAAATGATCAAGGATCTCCTGCTTGAGCAGGGGTTGGACTAGAAGACCTTGAAGGACCCTTCTGACTGTCTTATTCTCTTAAAAACCAAAAAAGGGGGCACATTGTGGATCTTCCAAGCAGACATTTCTTTATCGTTCCTCACCCAGAGGCCAAATCATGCCAAGCTAAAGCAAACCACAGTACTTGCACCGTTTAAGCTACACCAGTAAATCCTCGAACTTACGATGGTTCATTTAAAGGCCCTGTCACACTGGCCGACGGATGCAAAACGTTTGTAAAAATGACACAGCGGACGAGAAAAATGTATGTTTCCATCCATTGTTATCCGCTTCAAAACGGCCGGGCGGAAAATCTGCATAACCAGAGCGAAGAAAACATGGAAAGGACGGACGGCCGACGAGGACCGCAGGGCGATGGAAACACGGCGTCGACACTTGCTCCAACGGAAGCCAAGCGGAGTGGAAGCAGGATGGGAGCAGGGTATGGCACTCCACAAGGCTTCCCGGGGGTAGTGTCAGCCCAGAGAGCGAGGACGCTGATTG